>JAHBCN010025133.1:0-11528 GCA_019359885.1 Listronotus oregonensis | reverse complement strand
CCAGTAAGTTTGTAAATGTTCAAAAAGCCCAAAACTGGGGATGGAAATATTGGTGGTATTAAATTTATTGTTAAAGGTGCATAGGAGTAATTGTAAAAATGACAGCGATTTTGAAATATCTGAGGAGGGCATAACTAAAGATTAAGACCATGAAATAGACATTGCTCTAGAGGGCTCCTAGTTTTTAAGTAATTTTAATAAATTGGTATTACCTCTTTTATAAAACATAACACTTTTGTTTCTATTAATGTCAGACCACAATAATTATATCTGCATAAAATCATTTACATATTTCACAAAAACCTAAGTTTTCATGGTACATTTTTAAACTAGGTTTTATTATTGAAATAACGTGATAAAACCGTGTTTTTGGTTAAAAATACGTTTTTATTATAAAACATAAAAATAATCTGATCTTAAAAAAACCAGCAAAAATTGATAAAAAGTTGTAAAATTCAAAAAATCCCATCTCTTTCAAATTTAAATAAAAACACTTTTAGCCAGAATCTAAAGGTTTTAACGTCAGCTTCCTTTTTGGTAAATCAATGCTTACCCCAAAAAAAAGTTAAAAAATAAATAAAAAGAGCATTTTTTGTTTTTATTAAGAATTTTTTTTAAGCTTCTTATATATTTTTTATTTTAAGCAAATATGTGGAGCGCTTTTTTTGTAGAAAAAAATAGATTTTAAGATAATTAAAAATGTTTAAAATGTAATGTAATGTAAAATTTACCCAAAAATGCAAACCTATATTTAATAGCAATTTCTTCATATATAGGCAAAAACCATAATCAATAATAAAATTGCTATTACGAGTTTGTTTCTTACTTAAAGGGATAATCAGCAGCCTATTATGTCGTAACCTTAGTAAATTACTACCAGTAGATTTGCAAGAAGCAGTTGATTTAAATTTGGCAATGTCCTTATATAAATTTACTTTAGAACTTTGTACATTATTATCTCTATTTCTTTAACTTCAGATACAGCTTATATGCTTGTGTAATTAAAAAATCTCTAAAATAAACATGAATACAATAAATGTTATTTATAAGACTTCATGTAAATGTATTAAATTTTTAAGTGAAACTTTTAGACTATTAACCAAACGCATAAAAGTGCATCAAACATATGTATATTAAAATCACTAAATTCCCTAAATCCAAAATATGTCAACATGCACAAGATAAACTGGAATGTTTCTAGTATTTGGGCAAAAAAAACTTGTGCAAATAAACGTAAAAAAAGTGAATTTATATTAATAAATAAAGATTATTGTGTGGCCCCAATATCTTTTAATTTAAATATACTTTGCGTTCCTTGATGCTAAGGTAATTTTAGGGTGATTAAAAATCAATTTGCTCAACACCCTTCTAATTTTTAAAAAATAATAAATATGCCTGTCACAACAGATTAACATAACGTTCAAGATATTACTCCATAAATTTTTTAAAAAATCTTTCCGGACATCTTTAATTTTTGTAACAAAACCTTTAATAATTATTAAGGTTTATGTAAATTTTGTAGATTAATTCTATCTTGAACACGATGGTAAACTTGTCGCCGAAGTGTTGATTGATTTTTAAATTGTTGTTGTTTTTTTGGTTTTTACTTTAGCTAGTTTTAGGCAATCTACAAGATCTTAAGGGTCAATCGATTCTGTGTACGTGCAGAATATTAACCCTATGGCCAGGACCGAAGCGGTCCCATCTAGCGAGTACCCAGATAAGGTTTTACATTTGGTCACGAATTCTGAGAAGTTCTCAGAGTATTGATAAATAAATATTTTTAAAAACAAAAAGAGGAAGTTTTAATTTTTGTTTAGTAATTTTTAAATATATTTTCTTGTCTTGAAAATGGTAACGTATTTGTCACGTAAAACCCCGCTTATTATATTTAATCTTACTTATTAGGTCGACCGGCATGTTAGTAGGATCAATTCACTGTGTTTCCCCAAACAATTTTTTGCTAATGATACAATGTAACGTAAACCTTCCACAGTTCAGAAGCCTGTAGAATGTGGTGATTAAAAATTTTTAGTAACTAGGCCCAAGGAGAAAAGGGTCAATAAATAAACGATCTGCTAATTTTAATTGAGTCAGACCAAAATTTTATATAAATGTTGACCTGCCAGGTCATACAACATTACATTTTAAGCCTAAGATATTAAAACATAGAAATTTAATTATTTCTAAACAGTAAATCATCCTTCAACCTTCTTAAAATATGTAGGTTATTATTAGACCTTTTTCATCGACCAAGGCGAAGATTTTTGATTATAGACTTGTGGACAAGGCTTAAAAGTTTCTCCTCGTTAAACCAGCTGTTTTTAAGTTAAACTGCTCACAATTACTGAGAAATTATTTTTTTTCCACATCGTTATTGTTTTTTTTTAATGTAATACGCCAAATAAGTAGTATTCTTATTTCTTTTAGAATGTGTTTAATACAGTGTATCCAGTAAAAAAGTTCTTTTAATAGCTTGGAAAGAAATGATGCAGGGGAGCAATGAAAGGTCTCGATCGATGAGTACAACGTGCGAGGTTATTAGTCCACGGCTGGACAAGAAAACATCACGCGTTTGCAATAAAAATTCTGTAATTGTCTTTGATGTAACTTCTTCGGGTTGGTCGGTGCACAATACATTTTGGTATAGCCTTATAAGTGGAAATTGGCCTCATCCCTAAAAAAACATTAAGTCTGCGCTGACTAAAAAACTTTCTTTACCCCTCTCATAACTTCGTTATCGTTCCATAAAAAGGTATGTGATTTGGTATGTTAATTCACACAACTATCCTAATTGCCTATGAAAAAGAGTGAGAAAACTATGTCAAGTGGTTTCTGAGATATTCGATTTTAAAAATCGACCATTTTATTACTGACTCACTGATTGACTCATCAAAACTATGGGGCACTTTAAAAGAGAGTACAAACTTAAAATTTAGTTTGTAAGTAGGTTTTAAGACACAAATAAAGAAAAAAGTCAACAGAAGAAACAAGGGAGGTAATATGGTAAATTTAAGGGGTACTTTAGAAGATTGCAATCTGATTAAACTTAAGATTCTAACGTCATATTGGTCTTATTTATTTAACTCAAAAAAAGAAGAAGAAGTACCAAAAATACTTATGTAAAATGGGGGTCGTAAAGTTCCTATCCTAAAATTAGACCAAGTTCTTTTTTGACTTGGCGAGTTTTTACTGATATGTCTGAATTAATAAAAATAATTAATTAATATTAATGAAAAAAAAAATTCGTTAACACAAAGGGATCAGCAAAAACTTGGTCTAATTTTAGATCTCAGTACTTTAAGAGGTCGAAATTTTTGGACAAGAACTTTGCCTAATCCTACAGTGTTGTTGGTATGATTAAATTTACATTTCGGGCATATCTGCGGCGTAAGACTCACCACTCTTGTAAAAGGCCTTGATTGCAAACGCGCGAATGGCTCCTCTCCAACGCTCCATTGTGATAAAAAATCCGCATGTGGTACTCGCCGCTTAAGATCTCTTCCCGCTCTTACGCATCATCCACGCTTCCACGCGCTATTTTAATTTGAAATAAGAACTTTTCCACTGGACTTACCGTGCATTTTTGATCTTTACTTTTACAAATCTTTTTAATGGACATCGTCTCTTTTTCTTGCTTTCTTTTACCTTTAAAGCTTTCGGTACGAAACCTGTTCTGTCAATATCCGTAGGACTCAGTATATGTGTTTCCGTAATGAATTCCGTGGATATAATACAAAATTAAAAAGTAATCACACCTATGAATAACGCAAATTAAATAGTTAATGTAGTTGTTAACAGCAAAATTAACAAATATAGGTAATATTGGTTGTGCAATACGTCAAATAAATCTAGCTACAATAAAATAAATAAAATTAAAACATAAACTGAGGACTTCCTTAATTTTCAGTACACTTTCTAAAACTTTACTTCCACCAATCAGAGTTTTACCGAAAATTCCAGAATAATCCCAGCAATTTCGTTTAAATTATCTTGCTCTGCAATAATGGAAGTATTTACTTTTCCCAACCTTAAGATTTTTTTTATTGAAAAGAAAAACTTCATCAGCCCTTTTAGCTTATAAGAGGTTTGGTAGAGGAAGATGTACAAAAGGAGCTACCACGCCGTAGAAGTATAAATTAATCGAAGGCAGTCAAGTTGCTTAATTCCTGGAAGAACGCAATAGGGTAACTCTTCTGTGGGTACCAGGACATTCCGCAATAGAAGGCAACGAAAAAGCGGATGAGCTAGCAAGACATGGATCATTCACACCATACTTTGGACCAGAACCTGCCCTTGGAGTGACCAAAACCACAGCACGAGGGCAGACTAGGGAATGGATCCAAAACAAACACGAGGAATACTGGGAAAGCCTCAGTAGAATAAGACATGGAAAAAGCTTCATAAGTGCCCATCCAAAAAAACGAAGGAAGAACTACTCAAACAAAGTAGGAAAAGACTGCGCATAACAGTAGGGCTGCTAACGGCATGAGAACCTGAGAGGACACCTGCATAAAATAGGCTCATACAATGGGGACCCAAGTTGTAGAATGTGCGAAGAGGGAGAAAAGACAGCCTACGGCTACCAGGGAAGAAGAAGAAGAAGTTGCTTAATTACTGAAGCTATATATGATTAATTACATTAAACTATGTGAGTTACTGTCTAATATTAGCGGTGCTGGCGTTTTCTTCTAGTGATTGAGATGTTTAACTCAAATTTTACGCTTTATATTCTAAATAATAGTACCTTTAATTAAACAATTGGTGATTTTGGCATTTCAAATGCTAAATTTGCTTCTACGTGCTACGTGTTTTAAATACCAAACAAAATAAAATTAGTTTGTACCACAACGTAATTGCCTAATAACAGGTTGTAGTTACATCCCAATTAAGTAAAAAACGGTGGACAATGGATTTTTAAAGTTTATATAATGTTATAAAATGTTTTAAAAATTTAATTATTATGATTATACATAACAAATTTTATAAATATTTTCTACCTATGTGGTTAGTTGTGGTTAGGGGTATTTAAAAAATAGATGTTTTTCTGCTTTCTTTTTTTATTAATTAAAAAAAATGTTTGTTAGTGGGTTTCAATTATAAATAAATTTTATCCAAAACTACATTTATTTTATTACACCTAATGTAGTATTTGCCAAATAAAAGCCTAAAACTCTCCTAGATTCTTAGTTTTAGAACTTAATCCTAATATAGACTAGTTAAAAGGACCAAAGAAATATTGTCAGTTTTTAATAGAAACAATCATTTGATGGGAACCTTGTTTTATCAACTTAGTGAGAAGTACCATTAAAAACATATTTTCAACCAATAACTTATGACAGCATAAGTAAACACGACAGGAGTGTCGTTATAAAACTATATGTATTATAACAATATTCAAGACGAGAACTTAAATAAAATATTTATAAAAAAGGTCGCTGACTCTTTATCTAAACGACGTATATTCAGTGTTCGTTTGTGTACAGATAGTGCAATATGAAAGTTCCATTAAAATCGTTTTTTGTCTGTAATATGCACGTCCTACTCATTAACACATTAATCATACATTTTAACATCCTAAACTGTTTCAGGCGCTGTAAAAATTTTAGTCCTCGAAGATGGTAATATGGGCATTGATGATTGTTCGCTTAACGCTCAAAATCAGCTTTTTTGCTTTTTCTCAAGTCAAATTATTTTAAAAACATTACAAAAATATCATGGATATTTTCGGCTCTGTCAGAAAGTTAGTTAATTAAAACTGTTACATTTATTTAAAATCCCAGACTCTTTAAAATTTAACTTAAGAGAAATATAGACCATTATTTTTTTTCAATTAAGTAACAAAATATCTACATTTTACTTCCTATATCTACGGTTTTAGATTTAATACAATATATTCATCATTTATAAAAAAAGTTCTTGTTGGGTAATCGCAAAAAAATCTGTATACAATGGGACCGCTTCGGTCCTGGTCCTGGGGTATAGATACTAAGTACGCTCCGCCTTATTGTCTCCTATAAACTAGAAGATTACCAGAGACAAAATAAAGAAAAAGATTCCAAAAAGTATAAATACTTATCTACGTTTCGGTGGTGAGAGTACCACCGTTTTGAAGATAAAAATTGATGTATCAAAACTTAAATAAAAATTAAACTACAATTAAAATAAAAATTAATAAAATGTTGGTATAAAAAAATTTAAAAAATTCTGAGATCATTTTTAATTGGAGTTTTTTAATAAAAACTCAGTGTCTATACCCCGGGATATTGTATAAACGGCGGGTATAGTCTGCGTCTCAAAGTATATCGTTATGGCTTTTGACGGACCATACCCCAATTAACCTTAAATGATTTTATTACCTATTGTTATTGGGTAAACCCATTTCTTCATAAGGGCATGGGTGGGCCAGGTATTTCTTGAGTATTAACCATTAGGCATATAAATAGTTTGGCTAATATTTTAATGGCAGTGTTGAATAACCCTTTTTACTGTGCGTTTCGAAAAAGTTGTTTTACGAGAATATAACTATGTCGCGTCAAAATCATTTGTCATTAGATGCAAAACAGGTTGTGAAAAATGTGTATGAAACTTTAATCAGTAGAGGTCTAATTAAACAAGAAGCTTTAAAAGAAACCTGTCTACTTACATAAACTCCAATATCATCAATAAGGGATATTATTATTAGTGAAGAATTAAACAAAAAAACGTAGTGATTTTCAATCTCACCGTATAGACAACAGTGATCAGGACCTAATAAGAAGGAAAATATATTGTCTTTATGAAAGCGGAGTTATTCCTAACTTGGATAAACTGAAAAAGAAGCTAGACGAAGACGAAACGAATATAAATATTAGCCGTGCCACCCTTCATAGAGTTGTTTGTAAAATGGGATTTAAATACCGCAAAATAGACAAAAGACAAGTAGTAATGGAATCGCACAGATTACGCACTTGGAGATTTAATTACCTTCAAGAAATTAAAAGATATAGGTTAGAAAACAGATCCATAATTTATCTTGATGAAACATGGTTCGATACCCACGACACAGTATCCAAAGGATGGGTTGATTCCAGTCAAAACTGTCAGACGAAAGCACCTTCAAATAAAGGAAAACGCATTACCCTAATACACGCTGGTCCAGAAGACGGATTTGTCCCAAACTGCTTGCTGTTGTCTGCAAAAAATATTATGGATTCTAGCTTGGATTATCATGAGGATACAAGTGCAGAACTTTTTGAAAACTAGTTTCAAAATTATCTTTTAAATATTTTAAACAACAGTGTTATTGTCATGGATAACACAAGCTACCACAGCCGTCTGCTACACAAAGCACCAGCTTTATCAAGTTCAAAAACTGAAATCCAGGAATATTTGTTAGAAAATGATATTTATTTTGAATTCAGTTACAAAAAAACGCAACTTTTGGAAGTCCTAAATTCATATGCAATTAAAAAACAATATGTATGTGATAATATGGTTGAACAGGCTGGGCATACTGTCTTACGGCTTCCTCCGTATCACTGTATGTTTAGCCCCATAGAGCATTTGTGGAACCAAGGAAAATCAAAGATCAGAGCAGAAAATGTTACACCTTCTTTAAGTCCCAGTGTTATAAATTTGATAAAAAATGTAATTACTAACATACCAGTTGAGAGCTGGAAAAATTCACTACGGCACATTATAAAAATTGAGGACTCTTACATTTCTATCCAAAACAACATAAATCCAATTGTAATTAATCTCAATGATGACTCTGATAGTGAAACAGAATTAGATTTAGATATTTAGATTAAAAATGTAATTATGTATAGATAATGCAGTTATAAATTTATTAAAACTTTGCATATATTTAATTTCTTAATGTAATTTTAAGATTATATATTGCTAAATAAACAATAAATTATAAATCTTTATATTATTAAAGTCCGTCCCTAATGTTCTGTCCTTTAATACCTACCGATCCGCAGTTTTATTGCTGTCGGCAGGTATAATCCATAAATGAAGGCAAGAGCTAACACGGTATACTTTGAGACAGACTATACCGAACATGGACTCCTTTATACATAAAACCACAATATACAAAACACATCTACATATTCGTCACTTTTGCGAGTTTTTTAACGTATCAGTTCTAAAAAGTTGCAACTACAAAGTTACTTAATTTTTTTTTATAATTAAAAGCAAACCATTTAGAGGCAATAAATGCAATTTGCAAGGTTAGTTAAAAAAACCCTGGCTTATTTTCTATGTCTGTGGCCACATTTTTTGCGTGAAGTTATAAATAGTGTTGTATAATATTCCAATATTTGCCAGGCAATATCTAGCCTTTCTTTAAGAACATTTAGGCAGATTTTTGTCTACTTCTTTATCATTGTTTTCAATCAGCCTAATGGTATTCAGTAAAGAATATGGGGTATCCGCCACCCATTTCTCTTTTGCAATCCGTCCACCTAGTTGGCAGACGGCCACTATTTACCTGGACCAGGATTATTTAGCCCATCGGCTCTTTGCGATTTTTGCGACACTCCTAGCTCGATTCTAGTTAATTGTTAATCTTTTCGTAAGAGCATTTGCCACCGTTATTCTTCTTATTTCTTTGTTAGGTGTATTTGGTCTTCGACGGTATTACTCAGCGTTGATCTTTCCATTGCATGTGGCCTAACTCTAACTTGGTTAACACTTTTCTTAATTAGTGTTGGTGTTTTCCTCTCACAGAAAGGGTAAACTGATTAATAAATACCTTATTTTAAATGTCTGATTTATATACGAGTATGTTTAACTTTCCGAAAACTTCTTATGTTAACCATTCTCCTTGTACTTTACATTTTTGATTGTCTTGGACCAATAGCAGCTTATATCCTAGAGGTATGTAGAAATTGTGATCTAATCGCTATTAAGGCCTTCTTTTAAGATTTTGCCTGGTATCACAAAAATAATCAAAAACCAAGTTTAAGAGGTGGTGTGTCAGTAAAAGTGGTAAAATACGAAAAATTTATAAAAAAATATCAATTTAAACTCTGCTCAGTTGGACGGCATTGCGGCGCCCCTCGGCTAAGCACAATTGTCGCGGAGTGCCTTTCGCGCCGACCAAGTGACCGGTCCCAAGCCTGGAAAAAGAGGAGGGAGCACACAGGTACACAATACACACACCCATCACGCTCACACACACACACACATACATTTAAACACAATCCTAAGCCAAGGTGGAAGGCAACGTGCCGAAGGCTGAATGGTTACAAGGACATATGTGATCGCGAAGGTTCCCCCGGGGGCACCAGGCAGCACCCCCCTGTATCGCATGCCTTATCCAGCCATGCGGGGCTCTGGCTGGATGGACCGAATACTTCCCCAGTTACTCGTGGGAACTATATGGGTAGCAAACAACCAAAAAACCAACCAGGCAAGGTCACAGGCGAAAAGTTAGCCACGACCAGCTACAAGGCAAACTCCGTAGAGGAGATTGACAACCTGACAGATGAACAGGTCATTAAGGCCAATCTGTCAGGAAGTTCTAGAGCTCGTGTGCGAGCCTTGATCCAAACAGGCAAAAGCCGCGCTGAGGCTAAACGTGCCGTGATCAAGGAAAACTTCATCGCACACGCAAAACGGTAAGGCAAAGGACTCGAAGGCCACTGAACAGGCCACAGCAGCCAGCCAAACCCAAAAAAGGATAAGATCCGAGGACAGTACTCCCCATAAAAGGCAATTCAAAAAGCCGAGTGGAGACAAGCCAACAAAACCGGCCACTACGACTAGCATGTCGTACAAGGCTGCAGCAAGCAGCGAAGAAGTTGCTATCGTCAGCGAAGGCTACCCAGAAAAACGCCGACGACCGAAAGGATGGAGGAAGTCCAAGCTTCAATTTTGAACGCTTACGACAACATCCCAGATGGCCAGGTTGTAAGCTTTGAAAATGCAACCACAGGCCGGGATACCTCGAGTCACCTGCGCTGACAAAAGCAGCGCAGAATGGCTAACAAAGACGGTGCCAACACTCAAGCCCTGGGAGGGAGCAGTGTTAAAGGCACTGGCAGACAAGGACTTGCCAAAGCCAGTCCCCGCACCCCTTTTCATCCCGGATGAACGGGGGAAAGAATGCCAGCTGAAAGAATTCTAAAAGGATATCGGTAGGCAATAAAGGCCTAAACACAAACTTGTGGAAGTCCTGGGGAGCAGTCCCAAAGGACAAAGGCCAACTCTGGACCTTCTCCATGGACAAACAGTCCCTCGAAGGTCTGGAAAAACTGAACATGAGCCCATACTTCGGATTCGAAAAGCTCAAGTTCCGGAAAAAGCAGGACAAAAAAGTCCAACAAATTGCTGGAGACCCCGAGGCCAGCACATCAAAGGCCGGGCTCACACAAAGGACCGCTGAGGAACCCGAGGCCGGTACATCAAAGGCCGGGCCCATAGCACCGGAGGAGAGGGAACGGGAGGTCGATACTGACGGGCCTTCTGCTCAAAGTGGCACCAGTCCGCTGACAAGACATACAGTCTATCAGCAAATGGACACCGCCACGGAGGAGGAGGAGGAGGCCCTGTTGAGGAGTCGATCCCCCAGCCCCTCTTAGTTACAATGGATACCATAAAGGTGATCCAAGTGAACCTTCACCATGCCAAGGCTGCCTCAGCCGTGCTGTGTAGAAGGTTCCAAGAAGAAGGCCTGGATATCCATGGCTAAACAACGGAGCCATCAGAGGACTCAATCCATCTGGAGGTAAGTTACTTACTATATCATGATAACAACCCAAGAGCTTGTATTCTTTATAATAGTAATAACATCAGCTGTACACTAATCCCGGAGCTCTGCTCTAGGGACTTTGTTACAGTACAGGCAACCGCAACAACAGCAGAGGAAGGGACTAAGACCTGGATAGTCTGCTGCGTCTAGAAATCTCAACTTATGGATGATATAATGCTAAACAAAGCATACAGAGCAAAAAAGAATGACATAGAGAGTTTAGGTAAAGTTGAACATCTAAATGAAGATAGTCCATTTCTTAAAGTAAAAAATGGAAAAAGGAAGATTACAAAAAATCGACATACGTTAGTACTGACAGCATAAAACAGATCGGATAAATAAAAAGTAAGGTTCAAAAAAAAGGATGACGTTACAAGTTCGAGTAAGGAAGAACAGGAAGATTTCAATGGTTTTGCTACGATTGTCTGGTGTTGGCGAAACGTCAAGTCAACCAGACAATCGACGCTGGCAACAGCCCAAAACCATTGAAACATTAAACAATGGCCGCGAAAGTTCTCACAGAACAGGAAGATGTTATGAAAACTCCACGGATACCACGACATACAAAACGATATTGACAACAAAGTAAGCAAATTGTTTATTGTATTTTTTAATGCTTAAAGTACTTTTTTATTTTTGCACCTATTACAATATTTATACAAAACTTGTAATGATGCTTAGAAAAATAGCACTCTTTAATAGATATCTTTATGTGGAACAAAAATCATAAAATTATTTTTAAGAAATAGAGATACACCTTGAGAGGTAATACGTGGTTTACTATGAT
>JAHBCN010025132.1:0-11406 GCA_019359885.1 Listronotus oregonensis | reverse complement strand
ATTATGAGTCTTCAATTGTGAATATCACAGTACTTTTTAAACTATATCAGTCATCAATGATATCCCCCACATGATAATATTCATTCATTCAATTCATACTATATCACAGTCATCAATGAACTCCCCCACACCATAATATGCACGCTGCACAAGCCATTTTTTTACATAAGATTTAAAATCTTTAGGAGATAACTCTAGTATTGTGTTATGTACTTTGTTAAGAAAAACCATGTTATAATAGTTACTGCCTATTTTACTGGAATTTAATCGGTAATAATTAGGGCGAAATTTTGTATTTGTACGAGTATTATGTGTATGTATCTCATTTGCTCTAGTGAAAGTGTGTTTGTTTTGAGGGCGTTAATAAGGCAAAGTAATATATAAAGACTTGGCAGAGTAAGAATGCCCAGTTCTCTGTACTTATGCCTTACCTCGTCCCTATATCCGAGCCCGCAGATTATACGTATGACCTTTCTTTGCAGTCCAAATATTCATTGGCTGCAGCCGTGTGACCCAGGTCAGACCATAGGACAGCAGAGAGCCGATAAGGGCATGATAAGCCGTTTTAAGGTCGTTTGTATCTAATATCATAGCTAAGTTTCTTATCAGGAAGATGTTAGAGGCCATTTTTTGGCTAGATGATCCACGTGTATATTAAAGTTCAGTTTTGGGTCTAGATGAATGCCCAAGAATTTAGCCTATCATTTAAATCATCTGCCAACAGATCTTTGTGAGAAAACCAACCTAGTTTTTTTAGTATCATTCAGAGATAGTTTGTGTTCTGTAAACCCATTTTTAGCCTCAGTCAGTCTATTGTTCATAGGTCCGCATAGATCTTTTCTGTGTCTTTTGTTGTTAGTATAGTAGCATCGTCTGCATACAAAGTCAAGCTTCCATCTTGCAGACTTTCATGCATATCGTTAATATATATTAAGAATAGAGTTGGCCCAAGAACAGAACCCTGCGGTACCCCTTTTTTTATTGGGAGTATTTGTGAAAGATTATTGTTGCAGGAAGTGTATTGAAACCTATTGCTCAGATAAAGAAATTAAATTTTGGCTATTTCTATTGAAATTATAATATTTGAGTTTTTGTATAACTTTTTCATGACATAGACAGTCAAATGCCTTTTGTAAATCACAAAAGGTTGTCCCCACAAGTTGATTTGCTTCCATTCCCTGTATGATTCTATGTAAAAGTGAGATTAGAGCTTCACTGGTAGATTTACCTTCTCTGAAGCCGTATTGTGAGACGTAAATAAGCTTATTTTTTTCGAAATATTCATTGATTTTTTTTTAAGAGCAATTTTAATAATTTTTGATACAATTGGAACTAAAGATATTGGTAATATAATTGAAGCCCAAAGTTTCTTTTAACAGAATATTTGACACATGGGACCTTGGGTCTTTATCAAAGAGTTTTACAAGTAGACTGTTTACTTGTAAAACTCTTTGATAATGACCGCAAGGTCGAAACACATGTGTCAGAGATTTTTCTGAATATACAGTGAAACATAATACTTGGTGTTTTCTTCAATTTATATTATTTATAATGTTTCACCTAGTGCCAACCGCGAATTCTATAAATTATATTAAAGATATTGGCCTAAAATTATGTAGCATCAATTCACCTCCTTTATAAATGGGAATGACCTTAGAGATTTTTAATATATCTGAAAATTTACCCTGTTTTATAATAAGATTAATAAGGGGGATGGGCGAGTTTGGCGCGGATCGCATGGAAGAACGAAGATAAAAGATGTTCATCCCAATCTCGACCTGTGGACGGATCGGGCTTTATTTACTATAAGGCGATACTTTTGTCTACTACCTTATTGAAAAAACTGTCTGAATAAATGAAATAAGGACATTCATTAATACATACAGATCAGTAAGAAAGTACTTGGTCTAATTTTAAATCTCAATATCCCTAAAGGCCGAGACTGTTGGATGAGAACTTAGCCCTTAATTTACATAAGTGTTTTTGGTATTTTTTAATTATCTAACAATAGACGAAACACTTATTCTTTATATTTTTTTTTTTCAGTACCAATGGCGGTTTTAAATAATGATTTATCAAATAGTTTCGAAGATGATGACAGTTCTCCTGTATTAGATGATGACATAACAACAAGGGGATTAGCACGATTAAGTTCCGCTGCAACTTGTCTAGTAGCTGGTGTTGAGTACACACATGGCCAACAAGTAAGTTTGTTATAATTTTATTGGCAGGGCCGTATTTAGGCGGTGGCGAAGTGGGCGCCCGCCAAGGGCGCAGCTAACTGGGGGGCGCAAAATTACTCATAATTTTTTTTTCACTTGTTAGTACCGTAGTCATATTATTATTATTATTTATTAAAAAAATGAATTAAATTAATAAATTACAACAGAACAATTTTATAACAAATTTTCAATTTGGATACTTTATTTAATTATTTTTAATATATTAGGACCGAGAAAATGTATAAATTATTAACAAAATATTAATTTATTCTGGTTCATACAGCGAGAATAAAACTCTTTATTTTTTTTTAAATATTTAAGCTGCAAATAAATTTGTATTTTATAAATTGGGGTAGCTTAAGAAAAATTACAATTTTTTTAACATTTCTCGAACTATCATGCTTTGTTTATTGGCTAAAATTAAGACAGTGCGATATAAGAAACCAGTCACGACTCACTAATCATAACTCTATACAGGGTGTCCCAGAAGTAATTAGACACAGAGCAACAGTAGATTTCTTAGGTCGAAATAATGCAACTAACGTAAACTTGCCTTATCCCAAAGTCGATAATTACTAAGATATAGGGTGTCAAACTTTTAATTTTGTTTTTATTTTTCCGTAAAAATTTCTTAACCAATGAATATAATCGGGAATTTGGGAGTTCTTTGAGGCGATAAATTCAAAATCGTCCGTGCTTCTGATGTTGCTAGTTGGCAGCTACGGCTAGTACTTTTTAGATGGCATAACTTTTTTAACTTTACTATATTGGCCTGTTTATTAAAAAAGAAGTTACTATAATTCCCTCTGCGTCAAAAATGTATATCTTATTTAGGTTTCCAGGAGCAACTGTTTTCGAGATAAACGCACCTTAAAGAACCCCGCAATTTTCTTATGAAAAATGAGTTTTGGCCAATTGTTTTTAAACTTTACAATGTAATAGTTTTCAACACGCTAATTAAAAGTATCTACGAGCACAAAACCCGAAAACCCCTTTAACCCGCCCAAAATTACTCTCAAAGGTGTCCAAATTTCCAGTGACCCTGTCGGGGGTTAGAGAGGTTTGTGTGCCGGTAAGGATTTTAAATCAGCGTGTTGAAAACTATTATTTTGCCAAGTTTGAAGACAATTGGTCGAAACCCATTTCCATAGGAATATTGAGGGGTCCTTTAAAGTGCGTTTATTTCGAAAACAGTTGCTCCTAGAGACCTAAATAAAGTATACATTTTTGACGCAGCAATTAAAGAAACTTCTTTTTATATATAAACGGTCTTTGTAAAGATTAAAGTTATGCCATCTAAAAAGGGGGTGGGCTGGCGCTCTCTACTAGCAACATCAAAAGTATGGAGGAATTTAAATTTCTCGCCTCAAAAAATCCCCAAATTCCCAATTTTTTTTTGAAGTTATTAGAAAAAAAACCAAAACAAAATTAAAAGTTTAAAACCCTGTATCTTGGTTATTATCAACTTTGTGATAAGGCAAGTGTTACTACAGTTTTATTATTCAGAAAATTTATTCTAAGTTTAATTATCCGCAAATAAGGATGTAGATACAGTTAATTTATATTCCACATCTTTCAGGCAGATACAAACAGTTGTTTTATGTGAATTATGTCTCTTTTAATTAGTTGGCTAATATTTTCATAATAAGAAAATATATAATTTGACACAAATACCGGACTCCCCGTTTTCATTGGAGGGTATTCCATACTCCCCAAATCACCCGGTGTATGGGGAGAAGGGGCGCAAATGTTAAGCCCCGCCAAGGGCGCGGCCATACCTAGATACGGCCCTGTTTATTGGTGTTTTTTTTTTAATTATTTATACCGATATACTCATTACAGTATGTTTCGCTGCGAAATGAAACTCGATTTTCCCGTCCACCACGTAACATCGAAGCAGACTGACATTAAAAAATTTAAATAATAGAAGAGCCGATAGTTTACAAGTAATACTAAATGTGTGTTATTTCGTTTTGGTTGTTTCAACATATTATAAACTTAAAAGTATTATTAACTACTAATTAAATTAATTTAATGGCATGGCTGATTGTACTATGGCCAAATTAGGAAATATCGGTAACTTACCTTACAAATTAATTTATTACCTCACCAGCATAATGATGTATAATGATCTGCATTATATTGCGGTAAATAAAGATTTAAAAATGTTTGGTTTTAAAAGTTTTAAGAAAAAGTTTAAAAGAGAAAGTATAAATGTATTAAAATATTTTATGAATTTTTATTCTATTATGAACCTATTTATTATTTTTTTTTAAAACGTGTTAATACAGGGTGGCCGTCCATATTTTGACCCATTTTGATCGCGAATAACTTTTGAACAATTAAAGATATCAAGATTCGGTTTTCGCAAATATACTTATATTTCTTTAAAGTTTATTCTCGTATCTTTACCATTTTTATGTGACATTCCATTAGCTCAAAAACAAAATGGCCGATTTTCCGATATAGGACAACTTTGTTATTTTAAATGGAACACCCTGTATATGTTTCAATATTTTTAAAATTTAATCTTTCCCCTTTAAAAAAATGTAACACAAGCTATGGTTATCTTAAAAAATAACGCATTTATTGACCTCCAAAGAATTGACTGTATGTCGAATAGGAATATTATTTTAAAAGGATTTTTTGAAACAAAGTTATCTCGTTTCCATAACAGCAACAAGCCTCATTGTCAGCCATTGTTGGTCATTTTTGACAAGTTATTTTAATTAGAAGCGCAAAATGTTCTCGTTAAGCGAAAAAGGAAAATGTGTTATTATGTTTGCCGAAACCAAATCAGTAAAAGAAACCCAGCGAAGATTTAGAAACATGTTTAATAAAGCTCCACCCACAAAAATTCAATTAAAATCTGGTACAGAAAATTCGGGAGTACAGGATCTTTGGCCCGAAAAAGAAATTAGGAAACAAAGAGAATTTGCTAAATAAAACGTTACAAATTCTGGAGAAAACTCAGGAAGATCCAACATTGTCAACAAGAAAAATCTAAGTTCAGTCCATATTCCTAAAACTACAGCACAAGAAATCATGAAAAAAGAACTTAAATTAAAGCCATGCAAAATTCAAATGTTACAAGAAATAAAAGAAACTGTTTTTCCCCAAAAAGGGGTGGAATTTTGCTAGAGAATTAAAAATTTAGTAAGGAACAATATACTTTTTTTGGATAGACTAATAATGCGACGAAGCCACTTTCCCCTTTAAAGGGGAAAAGTAAATAAGCATAACTGCTTTTTTTGGGAAAGAAAACCTCAAATATAACAACACTTAAGATTCCCCAAAAAGTCACACGGTGTGGTTTTAAAAGAAAAAAAATTTGGGTTTTTTTTCATAAACCCTGTAACCTTTTGGATTACTTGATAGGAAATTTTTTTTACCCCCAATTTGAAAGAAGAAAATCTATTGAATTTCGTCTATTTTCAAAAAGATGGGGCTACACCACATATGCTAACATTACCAAGATTCACTGACCAACCCCTTTGGGAAAACCCGGTGGATTGGAAGAGGGGCCCTTTTTCCCTGGCCACCTCGTTCCCCCGATTTGTTTTCCCAGATTTTTTTGGGGGGATATGTGAAAGAGAGGTGTTATAGCCCAAATTTCCCCAAAATTTGAGCAAATAAAATTAATACCCAAACATAATAGAAAATACCCTGAAAATTTTTTAGTCAATAGTTTTAATAATTTTTTTCAATTTAAATAAGTGCGTCGAAGTCGGCGGAAGGCATTTTCAACATTTACAGTATTTTTTTAAAAAAGTAATGTAACCTTATTGTAACTATTATTTTGTGAATAACCTAAACCTTTGGCGATCCTTTTTTTTGTAAATATGAAGCAAGTTTTAATTGTTAAATAATATTGTTGGTCGACATGCAGTCAATTTTTCGAAGGTCAAAAATACGTTTTTTTTTGAGATAACCATAGCTTGTGTTACATTTTTTAAAGGGGAAAGTTTAAAATTTTTGAAAATATAGAAACATATAGGGGGTGTTCCATTTAAAATAACATAGTTGTCCTATAATGGAAAATCGGCCTTTTTTTTTTTGGGGCTAATGGAATGTCACAATAAAATCGTTTAAGGTTCAAAAAATTTTTTAAAGAAATATAAGTGAATCTGCAAAAACCGCATCTTGATCCCTTTTTTTTTGTTCCAAAGTTATTCTCGATTAAAATGGGTCAAAATATGGCCGGCCACCCTGTATTAACATAAAGTTATTTTAAGTCCTTAAATACTATTTTTTTCCGTTTATAATTAATTATACCTGGATATTTACTCTATGTACTTTAAAAAGAAATTACAACGTTAAAGGCAAGTATTTTTAAGATAGGGGTGAATTTGTCAACTTTTTAGTTTTTTAATTTTAGCTAAAAAAAAGTTGTTTAAAATTAACTTTCTTATAGAAATATTATCTTCCAAAGCTTAAACAAAAATTTTTTTAACAAAAATATATTTAAATAACCAAATAAATTGTTTTTATTTTTTAAATTTTGCACCATTTTTTTTTCACGTAAAAGGTTGGTAAAAGTCTTTAGGATTTGTAGTAACCGAGATATGAATTTTCAAAATTGGTTACCCTTATATATATATATATATATATATATATATATATATATATATATATATATATATATATATATATATATATATATTTTTTTAAATTTTCAATTTTTTTTAACTTTTTTCTATAACTTTTTTCACCGTGGATTAAGGTAGAAACAATATAGCATGAAAGAAAAAGCTTATTTTAAAACCGTTAAAATGGTGCCCGGTTAAAGTATGTAGAATTACATACAGAAAACAGCTTGGGGTCTGCACGCATCGGGGGGAAGCACTATTTTTAAAACCCCGGGCTAATCATGGGCGTGCTATTATGTTAAATAATGTGATAAAAATGGGGACCCAAATTCTTTAATATTCAATTTTTTTTTAAAAAGGTAACTATTTATATGAAATTTCCAAAATTTTTTTTTTACAATATGCCTTTTTTTATTTCAGCATGGAAAAAAAGCTTCATGATTAATTGATTAATAATGTTTTTTTGCTTAGGCCCCAAATTTAAAATAAAAAAAGACAGGGAAAAATTTTTTAAAAAAAAGAAAAAATCCCAAAAAACATTACTTACTTTATTCATCATCTTCAACCTCTTCACTTTCACTTTTACTATCCGTATCACTGTCATCGGTATAAAACCCCCAAACCCGTATTATAATGGGTTCAATGTCCTCCAACATTAATCACTTTCCCAAAACCAATTTTCTATGTCGATGACATGTCGGCAAAATTTTTTCCCCAAACGACTGGGGTCACTAGGCAATTGCTTCATCCAAAAGCTCCCTTAATTTAGAGATGCAAAGTCCCCTGATGTATTGCGATCTCTAATGAATTTTTAAATTTTAAACCCAAGCCATCTAATGGGGGTTTTAAATTTACACATAAAGGGGGGGGTTTTAAAGGGGGGTGTAACCCTATTGCCTGATAATGTTGTCCACCACAAATTTTTTTTTATTACTGGGAGGTTTTTGGGGGCCCGGATAAGTTCTTTTCAATTCAAACTTCCTAGATGCCGAATCATGATTTATCCCTACAAATATTAGTAGTACCTACTATATCGTCGGCTGAATGCAACAACTGGGTAACTTTGTTTTGGTTTTTTTGAGAAAATCAACAAAATATTTTAAAAGTGATACATTGCAACTTGTCTAAGAAAAACACTTTAAAAAATGATTAAATTTTTTTTGTTCTACGGGCTCTAACTTTATAAAAAAATAATTTTTTTTTAAAAAAATGTAGATAACAAAAAAATCAAAAATTTTGAAACCCAGTTGTTTTCCCCCCAAGATTTTTTAAAAGGCTAGTAATAAGGGGGGGAACCAAATTAAATACCTTTCTTAGAAAGAAAAACAACCATATCCTTTTTTAAAAAGATTTAGTGGGAACTCATTTTCCCGGGGGCAGGGGGTAGGGGGATTACCCCAAACTACGCTTTTTTTCCCGGGGGAAATTTTGGGGAAAAAATTTTTTTAGTGAGCCACTTGGTAAATTTTCTCTTTTCCCCTCTGTCCATGGTAGTCACCGAAGTTTTTGGCCAGCTTTAAAAACTAGCTGAGCTTTTTTTTATCCAGCATGGACTATGATAAATCTGCCTAAAACAATATTTTTTTTCACAATTTGCAAACTAGTCGAATGGAAATTTTTTCTTTTTTTCCGGGGGGAACCAAAAAAAACGGACTTATAGAATATGTATACCTACTTACCAGTAGAACTAATTTTTTTTATTACACCAAAAACATCTGCCCTTTCCAGAAATTTTTTTTCCGTTAAGTCGTTGTCCCCCCGGGTTTTTTCAATGTAAATTATATGTCGACCTTTTTCCCCCATATTTTTTCATGGCATGAACATTTTTTATCCCCAAAAGCAATATTTTAAAATTTTCCCCTTTTTTATCTTATTTTGACATTTTCGCCAATAAAATCCATTTTTTTTTTAAATGCACCTAAAATTTCATGGGGAAAGGAAAGTTGATGTCGCTTCTTAGTTTTTTCAAAAATTTTTTTTTAAGGTGGAACCACTATTAGTTCCAAATAAAACTTTTCTATGGTTCCCCCCAACAATGCCAAATTGAAATCTTGGGGTTTCTTCGCCCCAAAAAAGAGGGGCCCCCCTTTTTTTCCAGGAGATGACAGCAACTATCCGGGTTTTTTTTTTCCTTCAAGATCTTTTTTTTAATTTTTTTTTACAGCACCCCCTTACCCCCATACACAACCCCTTTTAGAATTTGCTTTTTTGGTTTTTAAGCATTGTTTTTTTGATTCCTCGACATTCCAAAAAACATTGGCAATCACTTCACGGGTTTACTTGGGGGTTTTATTTGTGTATATTCATTCATTGTCAATATCAGTATTGTCACTTAAAAAGTTCAAATTTTTAAAAAAACACCCTAAAACACGACACAACGAACACTTATTTATAAAACACAATAACTCTTCCCCCCGGTATCACTACGCAACTGATTTTTTTCATCAAACATCGCGCAGCAATGAGCAAGCGGTTATTTATTCTTGTTAGCGTCACCGGACGCATCTCAACCCTTTTCAAAAAGCGCTAGCCACCCGTATTTCGAAACAGTTGTTGCCTTTTTTTTGGTTTAAATTTTTCTTTAAAAAAAAAGTTTTTTTTTTCTTTTAAATTTCAAAAAAAATAGGTTAAAAAAACTTTTTTAATTTTTAAATTTTAATAAAATATATAGTTTGTTATATCCAAAAAATATGTAACTATAACTATTTTTTTTTTAAAGAAAAAAATTTAATTTTTGGGATTACTTGGTAGAATATTAAATTAAAATTTTATGTATTTGGGAACATTGTTATACCACAAAAAATTTTTCTCGCATTCTTTTTTTTGCTACAGATAAACTTGTCGTTTTTTAACCGATATATGATTTTTCAAATTTGGCTACTCTTAACTAGAGTGGAAAACTTTAAAACATGAATTAATACCAAACAATATCATTAAACCTTTTGCGCTGCAAGGTTTTTCCAAAAAAATAACCTGTGGATGTACCAAAGAATGTAAAGGAAACTGTGGCTGCAGAAAGTTAGTACTGAATTGCTCCATGATTTGCAAAAAATGTATGAGCATCAATTGTAAGAAGGTTTTATAACTTAATTATTAGAAGAAGATGGACAAGAAGATGCTGACAAAAAATTTGACAGTAATATTAGAAATCTTTTAAATAATTTTAATATTTAAAAATTATATAAAAAGTTTAGTCACCAAAACAAATAATTGGTAAGAGGTATTTTATGATAAAGTGTTTTATTTAATTTATATTATTCGATTCCGCGTAAGTTTTTTTTTTAAATAATAATTTCATAATGTTAATAAAACTAAGTTTCTTTATCTTATTAAAAAAAAAATTTGGTATAACAGTAAAAAGGTGGCAAAAATAGGAAAAAGTATTATATTCATAAAATTTAAAAATTAAAAAAAAAGTAAAAATTATAAAAAATTAAAATATATATTATCCTACACACTTTTCTCAGGGCATGTTTTAAAAATAAGCTTTCTGTTTTATGTTAAATATACCTTAATTTAATTAACACGACAAAAAAGGTATAGAACAAAGTTTAAAAAAAAAAAAAAAACCGACGAGAGTAGCTAACTTTTAAAATTCATAACTTAGTAACTACAAATCCTAAAGGCTTTAACCAAAAACCACTTTAAAAACAATTTTTGCATTATAGAACCCACAAATGTAGCTCCTACATTTTTAAAGTTATTTGTATTAAAAAAACGGTAGTTTCTTTTTGTAACTTAATGTTTTATCTCTAAAAAGGAATATTAGGGTAAACTGAATTGTTTCAAAATTTCATTTTAATTTAAGCAGCCGATGGCTTAATAAAATTTCAAAGCCGATTCACTTCCTGGCTTTTTGATTTTCTGGGGTCGGAAAACAATTACTAAGGTTATTAATTATCATTAAAATATCTTGGGCTGAGATTCGTTTTTGGTTTAAAAGGGATTTGTCTATCTTTGTTACGGACAATGCCGTGGGCAGAAGAGAAGTTAACTTTTAAGCTCCTTATTTCGGAATTTTGTAGGTATTTGAGAAAAAAAAAGCATTTTTTAAATATTTTACAGTAATAGAAACTAAGATATTTTAAACCATACGTTATCTTTCTTTATGTATTTAGGCAATTTTGGCATATATCAATATATAATTTACACCGCTGCTTAAATAATGTCATATCTTTTTTTTTATATATATATATATATATATATATATATATATATATATATATATATATATATATATATATATATATATATATATATATATATATATATATATATATATATATATATATATATATATATAATAAAATAAAAAAAATAAATAAATATATATATATATATTATATATAAATAATATATATATATATATATATATATATATATATATATATATATATATATATATTATATATATATATATATATATTTATATATTTTTATATATATATATATATTTTTAAATATATTTATATATTTTTATATATATATATATATATATATATATATATATATATATATATATATATATATATATATATATATATATATGACAAGAGATATAATTTTTACTGGGACTGTAAGTTCACAAAATTGTC
>JAHBCN010025131.1:0-11401 GCA_019359885.1 Listronotus oregonensis | reverse complement strand
GGTTAAATTCTTTATTAGTTAAATTAATAATAAGATCCCTTTTTAAAAAAACCTGTTTTTTTATTTTTTTTTTTATTTTGTCTTTGTTTTTTTTTTTTCCCCTTTGAACCCTATATTTCGGGCCCCATTGTTTGTACTTGCATAAATAGTCTGATTAATCAAAAATTTTTTTTAAAAACCAGCCGAGTGAACCATCCCAAAAAAAAATAAAAAAACCCCCTTTTTTACAACAATATCATTAAAATATAAACACACATTTAAAACAAACTAAGAACAATTAACAATAAATTATTTTTTTATTTTTTTATTATTTTTATTACAATATTTGAAAAGTTATACAAAAATGAGGGTTGCTGGCAGCTTTCTGTCACTCGTGGGTAATAATATTATGTGTGATTGCAACGAAGTTATTTTTAAAGCAAAAATTAAAAAAAAACCGTTGTTTAAACTACTGAACATATAATATATTTAAAAAATTTAAAATAGAAATTTAGTAAAGCGTAATAAGTACAGAGCTTTAAATAAATTTAGTTTTTCTTAAGCATAAAAAAAATTATCTTGAGAAAATCACTCTTTGGGTTTGGTTAAGATTTTTACATTTAGAAGTAATCAGATTATAGCAAGTATCATGCAAACTGATAGTTTTAAACCTGTCTTGCAGGAAAGAAACATATTTGTTTAAGAGGTCTTTATGTTAAAAACCTAGATACATATCCAGTAAATTACCCTATATTATTAAATTACGTCTGATTAAGTAATTGGAGAAACACAAAATTTTTAGTCAAGTTTACACCTTTATGCAAAATACACGAAAAGAACAAAAAAAGTTTATTTAAAAATAACTCAATGATGTAAAAATCTGATTTTTTTTTTAAATTTTATAGCTATAAAGTAATAAAGGTAAATGTATTTGTAAACCGGAACATTTAGGGCGAGCATATTATCAAAATTAAATCTTAATTGTGCTGCTTTACGCTTTAAACTGTTTAAGGGATTAACTATTATTTTATAAAACAACAAAATTATGTTGGTTGACATGTACAGGATTATCGCCTTAAGATGTACGGAGTCTTCGATTATATTTATTTTTTTATTTTTTAAGATAAAAAAAATGTTTTATATAATAATTGCAGTTGTTTTCATATTATCTTTTAAAATTATCAGTAAAAAAATATCGCAACAAAAGAATGAGAAAATATTAGCAACTTTTTTAAACGGAGCACGCTGTATATTATTGGCTACAACGAAAGATCTTTTTTTTATAATTTTAAAAATGTATACATTGTTGATATTTGAGGAACAGTTTTTAAAATAATTGAGCATAAATTATAACTAAATAAAAATCATATTAGTATCAAGAAAGCCATGAAAACAATAAAATTGTTATGATAAATTTGACGTCTAGATATTGTAAAAGGTTAATGTTTATCATTTTAACTATTAAAAATTATATTTTTTTTGTCGATGGGCTATTTAAAAGAACAAAAATCCGCTATTGTGCGCCTTTTAATGCCCAAAAATAATGTGACAACAGTGCGAAGGAAATGTCACTTTTTATATCTTAAATTATTATATCCTTAGCAACGGTACCATCTATAGACACTATTAAATCCAGATTAAGAAAGTTTAGTGATCAAAAAAGCTTAAAAATAAATAAAAGGACTGTAGAACGAAATGAAAACTAAAATTTTAATATAAGCACATGTTTTTTCCAAGATAATTATTATACTTTTTCTATTGGAATAGCACTAACTATAAATAACTTTAGAAAATACTGAAATATTACTTTTGGTTGAGGCATCTAAACCTAATGAAACGGATTATAAAATTTATTCAACTTTAAATTTTTATAAATTTCATTCGTATAAAGTTATGTCCGTCCAGAATCTTTCTAAACAAAACATGCAGGATCGACCTGAGTATGCACTGGAAATAGCTAGGCTTATGCGGCAGGATCCGAAGTGTTTAAATAAAATTTTTTTTTACCGACGAGCCCTTCACTTTAGCAGGAATGTTTAATTGAAGAATTAATATTTCGGTCCAAAGAAAACCCTTAAAAATTTAAAATTTTTCTTTTTCATGTTTTTGATACTAAAAAAATCTCAAAAACTGTTCAATAAAATATCATCAATTTATTTTATTTGAAATCAGGAAAACTTGTGTTGGGAGCCCCAAAAAATGTGTTTATTTAAAAAAGTTGGTTTATATTTTTTTTTATTTTTTCTTTTTAAAGCAATATTTTTTTTACTGACATTTCAAAAGATAATGGAAAAAACCTACAATTTTTACATAAAACATTTTTTTCTATCTTTAAAAATAAAAACCCCAGAAGCCACCTAAATAATTAAAGCCCGTACAATTATTTTTTTTTAAACCTTTCTTTGGGGCAAGCATAACACTTTGCTTAACAATTGAGCTTATTGCCCAATGACAGTCCCACGAATAAGGCCTGGATTAACGTACTGTGGGTGTCTTAAGGTTTTTTCACAGAAGTCGGGAACAGTCGGAAACTGTCGGGATTCAGCGCAATTAACTGTCCGCGTTCACGCAAAATTTTTTTGGATTAAAGAAAACACTTGGGTGTTGTTTCACACCTTTTGCTGATGGTTTTCAAACCTGTCAGGAGCGTTTGCGCATCCATTACAAGTAAATTGTCGGAAGCATGGAGATTCAGTAGGAATATTTTTGACAGATAAAGAATCAGGCGAGCCTTAACCTTATTTTTTGCTAGTAGTGTTTGTTCGTTTTTTTTTTTGTGTTTTGGTGATCCTATCTATATTTATTGGTATCAAAAAGACAAGACATAAAAAATGAGTGATTTTGATTTTTCGGATAATTCGAACTTTTTCGATACAGAAACCAACTCGAATTCTGACCTTGAAAATCTTGTAGAGGAAAGGATCAGGCCAAAAAATCTAATTTTTTTGAAGTGATTGTTCCTTAATTTAACGAAAAAGAATTGGGGATTGGGGAAATATGGTTATTCATTTCGAACCAAAACAAAATTTCAGGTTGTCTTCTTTCTTCTTCGCTTCTTCTTCGATTAGGTCAAAAACGAACCTGAAGTTAACCGCTGATAACTTTTTTACCAGTCAACTGTTCACACAACTGGTTTAAAATCGATCAGAAATGGACATGCGCATTTACGTTGGTTTGAAAACTGCCACAAACTTGTTATGGATTTTCTGTGAGAACAAACCTTTAATATTTGTATCCAACTCTCTCAGGTGTATTCATATTAAAAGTAATAAAATATTTACAAGGAGATGTTCCGATATTGACATCAAGTGAAAAAATCAAAGATAAATAATAGTTTTATTGTTAGCATAGGCTCTTAAAATTGTCACAGTTTATATACAAATAATCACGCATTTTAAAACCTTACTAATATTTAATGAAAATGGTGGAAGAAATACTTAATTATATTGTATTTATTTAAGATTTTTGTTTATATACCCTTTTATCTTTAAAAGCACTTACAAAAAGAATAAAGTATAAAGCTATGTTATATCTACGGTGAATTCCGGCTTTTTAAAATATTTAATTTGGTTTGCCCCTATTTTGTTAATTATATCCCACCCAAATAATATAATACAACTTTTATACTAGAATTGGAGATGTGTTTAGTATTAGAGTAACGGATTCATTCCTTGCAGGATCGAATTAATTCTGTCCTGGTCTCAAAGACCTGTACACGCACAAGTTCGTTTAAATATTTTTTCAGATCTACCTAAAAATTACTTTTAAAAAATATATTAACTTTTTGGTGTCAAATCTGTAAATTTTCTAAGATGTAACAAAATTAAACTATTTAAGAAGAAATTAAAAACATAATAGTCCCAATTTTAAATTCAAAATTGTAACTATTTAAGGAAGATTTTTTACTTATTTGTAATACAATGTTACAAAGAATAAATTTACCTTTTGTCAGAGATACATTTTTTATTTCTAAAAATAGGGATGGTAAAAAATTAATTAATTTTAAATAAACAATACAAGGATAAGAAAGTAATATTTAAATTACCCAATAAAACGATTTTAAATATAAACCTTTCTTAAAAAAAAATTAAAATAAAAAAGTTTGCGTGGTTTCAACTTTCAGTAAGTTTAAGCAATACTAATACACTTGTCTAATGCTAACGTAACCTTTAAATTTATTTATAACCGTTTTTATATTTAAAAATAATTAGTCTGCCTTATTACTATATACTTTATATATTAAAAGAAATTTTAAAAAGTTTTTTTGCTAACTAAGTATGATTAAAGCTAATGTTTTTTTGTCAGGTTAGTCCACTCGGCGCGCTCTAAAACAACGGTATTTTAGCTGATTTTTATCAAGCTTCTATCAAAGTTATTAATAAAAAAGACGTTGGGCTTAGTAAACACACTCTCAGCTAGAAAAACAATATTTTTTATAATTTTAAACATTTTGTAAAATTTTAAATTAATCATATCATTTTTTTTGGAATGTTTGAAAAATATTAAAATTTGTTTAATTTTCTAAATAATCTAAACTATAGATATTAGGTAAGATATGCAACAAAGCCACGGAACCTTAATATTTAACAAAACCTAATAATCTTTTTTAAAAAAATATAAGTATATGCTTTTTTAACTTAAGAGAAAAAAAAACAATTTTTAAATGTAAATTTTTTAAAAACATTAAAAAATCATAAATTTAATTTGAGAAAAAAACATATGATTTTATTTATAAAGAAATAATTATATTAAAAAAAAGATGTTGGGCTTAGTAAACACACTCTCAGCTAGAAAAAAAATATTTTTATAATTTTAAACATTTTGTATACATAATAATTATAGGTAATTTTAACGCTTCAAAAAATAGACATGTGAGTTACGACGTACATATCTCTGGAACGAATCATCTGAAATTAAAACATTTAGTGGCGTTAGATTAGGTAATTTAGTGGGTTCGACTCGACAATCATTCAATTTTACATGAAATAAACAAAATATCTTACAATTTTTGAAAAAAAATACAAAAAGTGTTTTTTCTGTCGTTTTTGCTTTAAAAATAATAATAATAATAATAATAATAAATAAATAATAATTATAATAATAAATAATAATAATAATAATAAATAATTAATAATAATAATAATAATAATAATAATAATAATAATTTTAGTTAGTTATCAGCAAATACGCCATCTTAGAGAATATTTTAAAGCGAAGACTAATGGACTGCACACTACTGTTTCAGGAGCTGATAAAAAATACACACCCCTGAACTTAAGTTTACACAACATCGAACTGCCTGGTAATCAGAATACTGATCAGGATAAACTTGTAAGCTGGGCTTCTAAGGAACTTCATGGAAGATTTTATTATGAGCTCCAGCAAGAAAATGTGGACAAGATGGCATCCTTAAGGTGGTTAATGAGTGGCACTCTAATTCCGGAAACTGAGGGTTTTATCATAGGTATTCAAGATCGTGTTATAGCCACAAGAAACTATGAAAAATACATTCATAAAAACAACAATGTAATAGACAAGTGCAGAAAATGTAATCAATCCTATGAAACTATAGAGCACATATTATCGAGCTGCCCGAAATTGGCGAATAACAAATACCTAGAAAGACACAACAAAGTAGCTACAATTGTCTAGATGTCTCTGCTAAGAAAACACAATATAACTCTGGACAACAACAAGCCCTACTATGAATATCAGCCACCCCCAGTAGTAGAGGATAATAATGTAAAAATATACTGGGATAAGACAATTATGACGGATGTAACAATTGAGCACAATAGGCCTGATATTACGGTAATCCACAAAAAAGAAAGAGTGACCTATCTCATTGATATATCGATCCCTAGCAGTTCCAATATTGATAAGAAAATCAATGAAAAACTAACGAAGTACACAGAACTGCGTCAGGAAGTCAGTCAACTGTGGCAAATGCAACAGGTCGAAATAGTGCCTCTTATTCTATCGACAATGGGATTAATTCCTAAAAATTTAAAAGAGCAATTTAAAAAAATTGGAATCCCAGAAAATACTTACTTACTCCTTGATGCCGCAAATATAGTCAGGTCGTTTCTGGGATCAGACTTACCGTAACTGGTTTCTTGCATTAAAAGCCGAACTAGTTATAATTTCCCTGAAAGGAGACAAAAAAAAAAAAAAAAAAAAAAAAAAAAAAAATAAAATATAATAATAATAAATTCAACCAACGCTCACTCAGGCGGGACTACCACGACGTCGCATGAAATGGACTGTGTCTATGAATGAAACTATTATGCGAATTTTTTTTAGGGTGACTCAACTAGGTCAAGAGACTATCGGCTATAGACAACAGCTGCATGCCGAGTTCTGCAGGGAATATCCACATATACAAGTGACACAACAGAGAGTGGCAGATCAATATCGGGTTATTCTTAGAAATAACCTTATTCCAGAAACGCGTCTTAACACCATAAGGAGCGAAATCGAGCGGGAGCTCAGAGGTGCTGAGAATAATAACGAACAAGTCGATGAAACAGAGCCACAACTACAACCAGCACCTGAAGCACAAGAACAACCTAATGGCCTTAACCAAGAAGATATCGATGAACTCTTCCAGAAACTAACCACAGAAATGAGAGGAGCAGTGCTGGAGTTGATGGAACCAACCCACTATGCAGGCCACCGCTACTAGGCTAAACTCCTCTAAAAAACTGGGTATCGTGCTCGACATTATAAATAACAGAATACTACCAGATTTTGTTTCAGATGCCCACACGCTGGAGCATTTACATATGCTAATCTATTGTGCCGCGACTGCGTAGCTAGAACTTTGAATGTTAAAATCATAACGAGACAACGAGTAGGCCATTCAAGCTCAAAAGCAAGAACACCTCACTGGGAGAGAAGACTAAAACAAAGATCGACAATCTTCGAAAAGAAATAGGGCAGTTAACGGAGTTTATTGGAGGTGTAAACACGGGTAGATTGCAAAGACGAGTGAAAGAAATTATAAGTCGGAGCCAGTACCACTCAGGACAGGATCCAGCGAACATTACTGCCCAACAATGTCTTGACACGCTGAAATAGAAACTGTCCGTGTTCGCAGGACGGTTAAGGAGATATAGAGCCAGCAACAACCGAAAACAAGACAATGCGCTATTCGAGCGGGCGGAAAGGGTTTTCTATCGGAAATTAAATTCCTCATCTGATGAGACAGATAACAGATATCCTAGTAAAGAACAGATAGAGGAGTTTTGGAAAGGCCAACTAGCCACACCCGCCCCTGTAATATCGATGCTAGCTGGGTAAATGAAGAACCATCAAGCCTGCCAGGAATACAGACAGATGCAATTCGTGCCATTTACCACCGAAGAAATATCTTGCATTATTAAAGGACTCCACAATTGGAAGGCGCCTGGACCTGACGGGGTCCAGAATTATTGGTTTAAAAGTTTTGGTGCACACACCATCAACTGGCTGTTCTAATTAATGATGTTTTGCTTAATCCACAGAAAATGCCATTATTTCTGACACACGGAGTTACATATCTCCTACCAAAGGATCAGCATAATACACTGGACCCAACGAAGTATCGGCCAATCACTTGACTTCCCACGCTTTACAAGGTGATCACATCTTGCCTTACACAACGTATCCAAGCACACGTGAGTAAACGACATCATTGCAACTCAGCAAGGATGTGCCAAAGGCGCAATGGGTTGCAAGGAGCAGCTTATTATCGACTCTGTCGTCTGTAACCAGGCCTACACTGGTCGTAGAAACCTTTTCGCTGCCTACGTAGACTACAAGAAGGCCTTGATTCAGTACCACATGAGTGGCTTGCGGCTATACTGAGGATATATAAGGTCGATAATTATATTGTGTCCTTTTTAGAAAACATCATGTTAACGTGGAGAACTAAAATCCAACTGCAAGTGCCCTCCAGCGACAACATCGAAACTGGCACTATTCCAATACGAAGGGGTATATTTCAGGGTGATTCATTAAGCCCATTGTGGTTCTGCCTTGCAATGAACCCACTCTCACGCCGTCTTAACTCAACTAAGTATGGCTTTAGCATTAGGAACAACAACGAAGATTTAATAAGGCTGAATCACCTGCTGTATATGGATGACCTTAAACTGATGGGAGCTACGAAAAATCAGCTTGAGCAAATGCTCAAAATCGTCGAGGAGTTCTCCGGAGATATAGGGATGCGGTTCGGACTTGACAAATGCCGCGTCCTAAACATAGTTAGAGGGAAGATACAACCGGGTGCATTTGAAATGCAAGACGGTCAGAACATCGCGGCAATGGAGGCCGAAGAGACCCATAAGTACCTGGGAATGAAACAGGCGCAAAGAATCGACCAGCGAACAATGAAGGACGAACTAACAAACGAGTTTATCAGAAGGGTAAGAAAGGTGTCGAAAACTAATCTAAATAGCAAAAATTTGTTTAAGGGCTTAACACATACGCATGCTCCGCACTCACTTACTCATTTGGAATTGTGGAATGGGAAAACTGACATCGATAAGCTACAGAGAAAGATTAGAACACTCCTACAAAGGCACACAAACATCACCCTCGTAGGGGCACTGAACGAACAACGCTTCCACGATATCTAGGCGGAAGAGGATTGGTGGATATAGGTAAGCAATTAGACCAACAAATACTAAACTTACGTAGTTATTTCCATAGACTGGCAGATTCTTCCCTGATACACCAAGCAATATGCGGAGCCGACGATTCAACACCGTTGCGACTGATGGATCGTGAAATGCGCAGACACCATCAAACAGACCAGGAGAAGCTGCAAAGCCTGGTTGGAAAAGCCTCTTCATGGACGTCACCCCAATGAGGTCACCCGGGAAAATGTCGACAAGTTCGCGTCGAACTACTGGCTGACTTCGGGGAAGATGTTCCCAGAGACTGAAGGCTTCTTAGGCTATACAGGACCAGGTTATTCCAACGAAAAACTATCTAAAGCATATCGTTAGAGACCCGTCTATAGAGAACGATCGATGCAGATATGGATGTCAAACATCGGAGACAATCCAGCATATAACGGGGGGTTGCCAAGCATTTGTAGCATCAGAGTATAAGGAAAGACACGATTCAGCAGCCAAGATACTCCATCAACAATTGGCAGAGAAGCTAAAGCTTTTACAGACTGCAAAATTTCCTTACTACAAGTATACTCCTGAACCTATTCCCGAAAACAACGAATTTAAGTTGTACTGGGATAGAACTGTACTTACAGACCAAACTGTTGCTCACAATAGACCAGATATTGTATTGGTGGATAAAGTTGGAAGGAAAACAACACTGATCGATGTCGCTATCCCGAACAACAACAACTTACGGGAGAAATACAATGAAAAAATTGCCAAGTACAGAAACCTAGAAACACAAATAAGAAGACAGTGGGGAATGAATAACGTCCAAACGATCCCCATTATTTTATCAACCACTGGCATTATACCAAAGACTCTTTTACAAAACATCAAGGGACTAGGTCTCGGTGAACATCTGTATAAGGCTATGCAAAAGGCAGTGCTACTTGCGACCGCTCGGACTGTCCGGAAATTTGTGGGGAATACAGCAGAACATAACGTCACCTAGAGCCCGACAACACGGAAAGGGTTCCCACAGAGCTCAATCCTTTTGATATCTGAAGATGTCTGGGATGAGTGAATGTTCCCCTTAGAGGGAGTGCAAAGCCGTGTGGCTTGAAATCATAATAATAGTAACAGAAAGACTTGTAAACATCAATATCAAGACCTACATAAAGCCTCAAAATATCGCACAAGCGGACAATGCACTTTGAGACAGACTTTCAGAACATGCAGATATATTGGCACTTAACAACGCTGTTTATGAGGCTGCGAAACAACTTATTCCTAACGACCGCGCAGACAACTTTCACCAAACTCTTCAAAAGACCGAACGCCGAATACAGCAAATAGCCAAGAAAATAGATTTGACGCGGCAAGAAGCATCACGTATACAAAGTGTATTAGAATATATATCATCCAACAGACCTTTCACTGGAAAAATCAGGAAAATAGCTGTAAAGCTACGCCAAAAACACCATACACTTAACAGACGTGTGCTTCTCATCATTAAACAGCGTTGCCTGACCGCATACGATCCTTGGGTGTTATAAACAACAGCTTAAAGAAAAAGGCTAGAGGGATAAGGACAAAAATAAATTGAACTAGGCCTTCTGCTTTTCGCAGACTCAACACCAACAATTGAAAATCCGCCATCGAAATGTCGTGGAACAGTTCTGGAAGGATGTTTATGAAGTCTAAACCATTACAACGAGATACTCCCATTGATTAACTTTAGAGCCTATTGTGGGACAAGCAGCTTGCCACATGAGAGTGCGCCGATCATGCCGGAGGAGGTGAAAAGTGCCCTAGATGGTGTAAAAAACTATTCTGCACCTGGTCCGGATGGTATCAACAACTACCGGTGGAAGAAATTCCCCATCACATCCACATTTAGCCAGAATCTTTGATTCTGGCCAACGGGGAACGCCAATTCCTGGTGGTTTGTTGAAGGCCGAACCATATTGATACCAAAAAAAAGGGGGATTTAAAACTACCCAAAAACTATAGACCATACGCCTCAATACTTCCAAGGCTTTCACCAGAATTTTATCTCTAGAACATTGAGTGAATTGATCCCATACTCTCTGATGTAGGGGAGCAGCGAGGAGGAAAAAGGGAATCAATGGTTGCAAAGAAAATCTCCTTATCGATGACATTACAAAGACTCAATCCAATAAACCAACCTTAATATGGGGATTGACTACAAAAAAGCGTTTGACACAACATCTGTTACGTTGCATCTGCAAAGATCTTAAGGTTCCTCTTAACCTAATCCGTGCATTGAGCGACTGATGTCACTTTGGAAATCAAATTCTCTTAACATCTAAGCAAAAAGTTTTAGAACCCTGTAGCGTTTAAGCTACAAGTTGTTTTTTTATTACTTTTCTTCATAATAATAATATATTCAATGTATCAACGGAATTAATTTTTTCTTATAAAATAAATTTAAGTTTCTAAACCTGTTTTATTAAATAATAATTGCGGACCGCCGCCCCCACGTAACGCCTCTCGTCTAAAGCCGTTTCAATCCCTTACGATAACCTTCGATATGTGGGACGATCAGGTACGTTTGCGAAGTTTGTACCGGCGAGAGAACTTTCCTTTTCCCTCAGGCGGTTTTTTTGCCTAATGATGGTTCTGAAATTCACGTGTGATGCATTAAAAATTTGCATTTTTCTGGTGGTTGGCGTTATGGTCAACTGGTGATGTTTTATCGGACTATTAACGGTTGATTTGAAACAGGTATGAAAATTCTAATATAGTGATAAATGCTATTTTCTTTCAATTTTCAAATCTAGTTTTATCCAAGT
>JAHBCN010025130.1:0-11277 GCA_019359885.1 Listronotus oregonensis | reverse complement strand
CTTTTTATTAGGTCCCTCATCGCAGACCCTGTCAGACCTACGAAAGGCCTGTAGGTAGTGTTGGAATGTAATATCCATATTAAATTAATTTGGGTGTGCCTGGACTACTTTTTGAATTAAGGGGTGGATACGATTATGGAGCTTATCTAAATACCATTGCCGTTTAAATTTTTTTCCATAAGACACAAATTCTCTCGAAACACGTAAGAATTTGTGTCTGACCAATGACGCACATTTTGCCCATTTACTCTTTCATTAAAAAGAAAGTACTTTTATTATTAAAACAAATGGAGTAAATGCAACCTGGGTTCTGGTTTACGCGTTCAGATATGACAGCAGTCTTTTGTTAGGTCATCTTCTGTTAATTGGTGCAACATTGTTAATTTATAAGGGTGAAGTTTGATTTAGATATTGTCTCACAGTGTCCTTAGACACCTTACAATCCGCGGTTGTCGTTACGCAACCAGTGACTTAGTGACTAATTTCCTTAAGTAAGTTTTTGATATTGGATTATCAGGAAACTGCTGAATGAATAACCTTCTTGCTAGCAGTGAAATGGTTATAATATTTTTTATCAAAATAATTGGGGTATTTAAAATATTTTACAAAAAAATTAGTACAACTAAAATTCGATATTTTTTAGAACGATAAACTTTCTTAATTAATAAAATTCGTTAAGTAGGTAGGATTCTGTTGCAATTAATTATTTATTATTTGATTGTAAAATAATTAAATTAAATTTCAAATACTTGTAAGTTTGGAATGGCTATGCCCATTTTAAAAAACAAAGCGGTGTTGAGTTGAGAATTAAAGGGCCTTTAAGACGAGGTACCACATGAACCTATTTTCCGTTTGAAAAAAAAGCTAATAGTGCCCTCTTGACACTAGGCACTAGTGATGAGCGAGACCGGTCTTGGTCTTGGTCTTGCAGCAAGACCGAGACCAAGACCAAGACCGCCTTTTCGCTTGCAAGACCAAGACCAAGACCGGGGAATGCAAGACCAAGACCAAGACCGGGGAATGCAAGACCAAGACCAAGACCAAGACCGAGGAGTGCAAGACTACGCAAGACCAAGACCAACCTGCAAGACTCTTGCACTTTTGCAACTTTTTTAAAAATATTATAATATTCAATTTTTATATTCAATATACAGAGGTATTTCATACAGAAATAACAAAAATTAAAAAAAAACTGCCAAAAAAGGCGATTATTTAATAAGTAACAGGTTTTTTTTTTAATAAAATAATAATTAAATGGGTCACTTTGTCATTTTATATAGTTCTTCAACAACGATTATGAGTAAATTTAATAACATGTTTCATAAATAATAGGATTGTGACTCAATGGTCCGACAAAGCACGATATCTCCGAAACCGTTCACGACAGAGAAAAGCTAGGGGTACAAAAGTTATAGAAGCTGAAAATAACTTTCATGTTTCTAATGTTTTTTTTAATAGCTATTTAGTGATGCCACTTACAGGGTGGATCAAAAATTTTCAAAATCCAGAAGAACATTTTTGTTTCACACTGTAAAAAGTGGCAGCATTAAATTGCTTCTTAAAACTAGGATATAAATATAAAAAAAAGGAACTAACTAAAAATATGCTTTTTTTGTCATATAGATATAATCTTTATAAAAATGGATTTTAAATATCACTTCCGGTTTTGACGTAAAAGGCAAAACAATGCTAAAAGAATAATAATGACGTCATTTTTATCAAAAACAAAAATTATATTTAAAAACTATCTACATTGACATTGTTTCTATATAACAGTTTAACAATTTTACAGCATAATTTACAGGGTGGTGATTTTTAAAGGATTTTTTGTCATAAATTTTATATTTTAGGTTAAAACCTAAAAATAAGGGAGTTTTCTTGAGTGGCAGTGGATCCTTCGGAAAATTTTCTATAATATTTCAATATTCAGTTTTTTTACCATAATAAACGGGTTTTGGAGATATTGAGCTTTGTCACAGTATTAAGCAACTTTGTATATGTAGAATGTTTATAAAGTATTTGTACAAACTTTGTACTGCACATAGTGCACATGTTTAACTAATTTAAAGATAAAAAGTTTATATGAACTGAAAAGACTTCTGAATAACTGTTTTTTGAATCAGAAACCAATGTTTACATATTAAAATAATTTTCACGAAAATGTCACATCTGGTTGAAATTAAAAGTTTTTTTTTTCTGCTCACACAGTACATAGTTTTGTATTTCTTTTTATTTTATATGCCCGTTTAAAGAATATTTAAATAATTCTTATCACTAAAATGTTGGTTGTGACTCGATTCAACTAAAAATGGGGCATAAATAAATAAACCCCTACATTTAAAATATGTTTTTTAATCAAATAATTCAAACGTATGTGTAAGGTTAAAATTGGCATATTTTATAATTTTAATGCAGAAAATATAGTTTTCATCTTTATTTATTTTTATGTATTAAAAAAATACATTTTATTCAATATTACTTAGTTTAAAGCATTACTACCAAAAAAAAACAAGACCAGCAAGACTCTTGCAGCAAGACCAAGACCAAGACCAAGACCGGGTGATGCAAGACCAAGACCAAGACCCACACCTTCCTTTGGCTTGCAAGACCAAGACCAAGACCAGGCTTGCAAGACCAAGACCAAGACCAAGACCAAGACCAAGACTAGCCCGGTCTTGGTCTTGGTCTTGCTTTGCTCATCACTACTAGGCACTGTGACCACAATAATTTTTATGCCAAAAAGTAGTTTCAGTAATACACTTTTACTCAAATTCTACCCTACTTCAAAAGTTAATGGGGTTAGGACTGTATATAAAAGCGAAAGGTTACTCATTCATTTATTTATACTCTGACTACTCACAAAATTTTGAAAACTATTTAACCTAGGTGTGGTCACCTATATAAAGTGGTGTATAGTTTGTTGTGGTTTAAATTTATGCAGTTAATTTGTGAAATTTGTAAAAAATTTAATTCTATGTGATTGGTATTATTTAGAACGCTATCTACTCTTAAATTTGTTATATACATTCAGTTAATGTGCTGCGCCTTCCATGCCGTCCTAAGTAAAATAATAAACCGGCTTTTTAACATAGCCAAATATTTTTCTTATCTCTGTTATCAGCGCTTTCCAGGTGTTAAATTTAAAGGACACAACACATCTTTGGTTTTGTTTTTAAGCACACAATTTTGCAGTGGTGTATTTATGTATTCTTAGTGCCCGATTTCTCCAATTATGTCGATTGACGTCGCATATGCTAAGCAGTTTAACGAAATAAAGTCTTTTATGCAAAACTGTCATATTATACCTCTATTATAGATCTAAATTTAGATGAATAAAGTGACCCATAACTCACGAGATAAAGTAGTGAGTTATAGATTTTATCTCACTAGTGAGTTATGAAGTTTACTAGCCCGGTGCTCTAAAATCAGTCTAATACGTAGTGCTTTTAACATAGCTTTATTACAAAAAATCATATTAAATAAGCTCCAAAACAACATGTCAAACAAATTTAATATTGCAATCAAAACAACATTAGTTTTTGCTACTACTACACTATACTATTACTAAACTTATATGTGCTACTGCTTATTGTAAATACTAATGTTTACATTGATTGTGAAATTACCGTTAAGATTAGCATCAGCACCGGTAACACTTTTTTCGGAAACATTCACAGAAATAAGGCTTTGCCCTGCATTATTGACAGCATGAGACTGCTTACCCTGTATTTTTTGCAATTTCGATTTTGTTCGAAATTCATTATTTAACATAGCTTTTAACCACGGTGGATAATTTCCATCTACCATGGTGTTTGATTGTTATGAGGTCCCCTCCGGCATTGGCCAGGAGGGTTGCTGATGTACGGCGTAAACTATGACCAGTATATAAATTAGAGTCAGGCAATTCCAATAACTTTGCCACAGCCTGTGTTATTTTATAAATTTTATTTATACCAACACACTAAAACGTACACTTCCTTTTCTGATAATAAAAAAATCAGTTGGTGGGTACATTTTTTGGTAGTAATTTTAAATACCGCCTCACTAATTTAATAGGGTTTACCAGAAATCCTTCGTTTAAAATGGTACAGCATTTTGATTTATTGGTTTTTGTTTGAGGGATTTGAATCTTGTGTCCTCGATGTTTTCTACCAGCAACTTTGTCAATTCGTCGCATCGACAGGCACCAGAAACGCTTAGTATGGAGACCACCTGAAATCGAAAAATTATATAATTATACATATATTATACAGAAAACTTTGATTACAAGAAACGTAAAAAAATATGAAAATGTTCCAGGACCACAACTAATCACAACTATAATGGAAAACAAAATGCCTACCTTGGCTAAGAGATAATATTCATTAGAAGATTCTTGCAAAAATTGCTCGATTTCAGCTTTTCCTAAAACTTTGGCCTTTTACCTTACTTTTTTACCATGGAATATTTTGTCCATAATGGCGAAGAGGCAAGTTTCTCACTTAAATATAAGAAATATGCCAGTAAAATTTCTTCGTTTACCAATTGAATGCCTTCATTTTTCATCCACACTTCCAATTCATGAAATTCGTTATTGTAAAACTGTCTTGATTTCTCTGGGATCAGGTTGGTTATTGCTCTATTAGCTTCTTCCCGAATTCCTTTATAAACTTGAGAGTTTTCCATTCTAGGACTTTTTCAGTTCTTGATAAACATATTTTTTTTAATAAACAATTACCTTAGTTACAAAACCGCAACCTACTTCGAAAAATTGCATTGTTGCAAGAAAAATCCACCTGTCATTTACTATGTCACGTAATCTGACAAATTAGAAATATACTACAGGAATTTTTTTTAATTTTAAGGATCTTTCCTATGTATCTTACTTCAACTTCATTATATTATATGACAGTTTGGAATAAAATACTGTTTGTAACACGTGTGTTATTACATATAAGTCACTAAACTTTTCTTGCGTGACTCTTATGTATAATAACACACTAGTACGTAAATAGCTATAATATGTGATAAGAATTCGGAGCTAACAAACTGATTGGATAACTTATGCCTGGAGTTTACGATTAGTATAAAGGTGCTTAATAAAAGGGTTACTGTTCTGAAAACTGAAAATGCCTTATTAAGCGATAAAGTTATGCTTTTAAAAAAAAAGGACGAAAACATAATATTGTTGTTCTGTCGCCAAAAGTTTAAGCAGTTTATTGGAAATTTCAATCACTCCTAATGAAATTAATATTGCATATCTGCAATATTAATTTTAAATTCTTTAAGTAGGCCTGTAGGAGTCGAGTTTATTACCTTTACTAAAAAACTTTAAGTGCTTTAAAACCAAAAACTTAAAATGAAAAAATGCATCAAATTTTAATGATCTCTTAAAAGCCGAAAGAGAAGTCACAAGATTGTTGGTGAAAAACTTAAAGGAAGCTAGAATAAAGGGATTACCTGCACGTATCAAAAATAATTTACTTTACATAGGAGATAAAGTATACTCCTATGAACAGCTTATGAGTGAAAGTAACTTAGTAGGTAAAAATGCCTTTATAGACACTTGTCATTTCCAACCATCTTTTAGTGTCTCCAATACTCCATCGAAACATATAGATTCACTACTGGATAAAATATAGTCAAGGACCAAATGATATCAGCGGTTCGCCTTCGAAAAAATTCAAGATGTGTAACTAAAGTTTTAAGTCCTTTACAAAGTGCTTCGTCTAGTAATTTAAATATGAATATTAAGTCGGCTCTATAGCATAAAGCCATATCAGGTGTACCCACCCAAAAAGGACCGGCTGGAGAGTCAGTTGGGCGCTTTACAAGGAATAAATTACAGTCCAGTAAACATTAGCCAGTGCGAGAGTGGAAAACCTCTCCTTTTTTTTTGTAAATAAAATTTTTAAATTTATATAAAATAATATCAGACATGACTAAATATACCGTACAGCGCGACTTTTAATTTTGTTGTGTGCTAGGTTGGTTATGACAGTATTGTGAAACTAATATTATAACTAATTTCATTGGAAGTTTGTTTGTTTCGTATATAACTGCATAAAAATAAAGAAAAACTGAAAATCGGACACTTAAATATATTTATTCATTTTAAAGTAAACAGGGCTTTATTTTTAAACTTCCTTGTACTTTTTTAAAAAACGAATATAGCCATTTCGTGTATTTTTTCCGTAGAATTCAATAATCTAATCAGAAAAATATATAAAACAAAAACAAAAGACTTACAGCACGAGTGACGTATTTTTTTAATGGAATACCCCGTATATTTTTATATCAGTAAATAGAGATTTACACGAGGAATTCGGTGAAATAGGGGTTGCTGGGTTTATATATGCTAAAAATGATATGATATATCTATTTCTAAACCAAGCAGCAAAATATATATTATAACAAAAAATCATTATATTACTAATAATTTAAATGTTCTATATGACCCCCGTTATTTTCGAAACATGATCTATAACCCCTCCTTTGCCTTTCTAAGCTCGTCCATATTATTTGAGGTGGTTAAGACGATTAATTTCATTTTGTTTAACATTCTTCAAGTGACCCCTTAGAAAAGTATCCAAAATTGTAATATCTGGAGTATTAGGTGGCCATCTAATAGTGCCATAACGTCCAATTCACTGATTGTATCGGCAATTGAGATACTGCACTGTCTTGTTGCTAAATTATCTTGCGATACGTTTCGAGTGGCAATTTTTCTAAAATGTCCTTAATATCGTTTTTAAGAAGATTGAGATATCTTTCTTCAGTTAAGGATCTCTTATAAAATATTGGCCCGACAATTCTATTGTTGAGCACACCACACCAGACATGAAGAGAAGACCTCCCTTGGTATTTTTTAATCTCTTGAAATTTCCTGGGGATTTTGTCTTGCCCAGCTGTACGTATTCCGTCGGTTAAACATTCCCGATGTAGTGAACGTAGCTTCACCCGTCCAAAGAATCGTTTGAAACAGGGTAGGATCGTTATCTTGTTTATGGATTAAAATTTGGGAAAAAAATTGAAAGCGAAGTTCCTTTTGTTCACGTGTTAAATGGCTGCACTGGAAGAACGTGATATGGAAGATACTTAAAATATTTCAGTGTTCTCTGAACCATCGCATGGGTCACTCTACTTCTTTGGATTAAAAATTAATGTCATTGTTTATAGTATTGGTAGTTTTTTATAGTTCTCCAGGGACAAACGTACATCAAGCCATTGATTCTTTCTAGAGCGTGTTGTCTACGGTGCTACCGATTGCCGGCCTCGTTGTATGTGTAGGTGATATCAATTTAAACCTGCTTGACTTACACAACCCAGCATATGATAACTTCAAGAATTATAATTTGGTTCAACTTGTTAACGGGCCAACAAAAGTGTCTGGTGATTCTAGGATCCTGACGTGGGGCTGGGGTTGTGGATGCTGGGCAGTTATCGGTTCACAAACTCATCTTTTGTGAGTTGTGTATCAAAGTAAATAAGCTTAAATCGGCTCTTGACCCCTATACAAAGTTTCAAGTTAATCAGACTTCTTGAAATTGATGAAAATTAATTTTAAAAAATTAGTTACATAGATACATACAGGTGAAGCTAATAAAATAGTGGTAAAAGGAAAGGACCAAGATGATAGAGCAAATAATTCATGGAAACCCTTAAGAAATGTAAAGAGTTATTAATAGGGTATAAATGCACAATAAAAGCCATAAATATGACAAAAAAAAAACAATTTTAAGCCATTAAGCTCTTAAGTTGCTTAAATAATCATAGATGCAAAACGTAAACATCAAAATAAAAATGTAACTAAAAGTGACAAGCTCAGTTAAGTAAGTGAAAATATATTAAAAAAAACCAGAAGACTGCAAGACAAATATCTAACAAAATTCTGAAAGATTTAATGCATTGAACAAGGATATATCCAAGGCTATCAGAAAAGACATAATGGTGTTTAACACCAACCAAGTAACATAAAGGCAAACAAAGGGTTAAAATCTATAAGAAAAACGTTTTCCGAAGGAAAATATAACAACTATAAAAATCAATTGGGAAATTAACATCGAATAAGCAGGAAATACTAAATGTGGGCAGATTTTTTTAACAACACAATTGATAACTTTAGAAATAAATTTACCAATAGCAAAAAATCAAGGATCAGAAGATATTCTGGTAAGAACTTTAAGCAAATTCAGAGCAGCGCATTCGTAAAATATGAAACAATAAAGCCAAACGGCAAATAGAAGCAGTAAAGCTGGGCGGAACACTCCCACATCAGGAAATCACACATGAAATAACTCCATCATAGTGGGATTCAGCAGTAATAATAATTATGCCTAAAAAAGGAGATATAACAAACCTAATAAACTATTGCTCCATCAACTTGCTCTTTTACATGTACAAATTATTTATGCGCATAATTACTGAGCGATTCGCTAATAAATTTTATGAACCACGCAAATAAAGAGGCTTTTGACCAGGGTTTGGTACAAGCAACCATCTGCAATTTGTTAAAAGTATAATGGGGAAGTGCACCTAACTTTACAAGTCCCTAGTCCTCATTTTTACCGATTACGAGAAAGAGTTCGATCGGATAAATAAAAAACAAATGCTTTATATACTGTATACACAACAGAATGTCGCGTGGAATACAGGTACGTTAATATTATTAAAAACGTGTATAAGGGTACCAAGGCATGTGTCACACTGCACGAATATACAGACGATTTTCCTATTGGGAGGGGTGTAAGATAGGAGGACGTGATATCCCCCAAACTCTTTACGACGCTCTTCGCAGATGAAATTCTACTGATAACAGATAAAATAAAGGAAGCAAGGGAAATGCTCAACAGACTTGATAATGCATTGAGAATAGAAGGCTTAAAAGTTAACTTTAATAATACCAAATATATGACGACCTTGGTGATGGTGAGCGTATATGGATGGCTGATAATCATGTAGAACCATCCCTGGTGTACGAAATTATCATAGACAAACCCAACCAAAACCGTAAAATAGAGAGAATATTAGTTGGGCAGGTCTTTAACCAATTTGGTGTTCCTGTGGTAACTTACGGAACGAACATATTAACACAAAGAGGATTGTCATGCAAAGGTCTATGCTGGGTATATCTTTAAGAGATAGTTTCGAATTCGCTACTATCTCTTACTATTTGGAGTGACCGACGCAATTAAGCGCATCACAATATTAAAGTGGAACTGGGCTGCACATGTGGCAAGAACAACAGACAGACGAAGGACAAAGCTGATTCTGGAATAAAGAACACAAAAGGACGCCTTTAGAAGCAGTGGTCGTCCTCTTACCCACACGATGGTTCGTGGACATCATTAGAATCGTACCAAACTGGATAGGTGTAGCACAGGATCCAGAGCGCTGAATTACGAGGCCTATGTTCAACAGTGGACATAGACAGGCTGATTGATGACGATGCACAGCATGTCAGCAAAACTGAATTTTCAAAAAAGACGGCTTACAAAAAAACAAATTAAACACACAAATGTGTTTTAAACAAATTATATTGCAAAAATTTGAGACATAAACTTATTACTGCTTTTTTGTTAGGTCATTGTAAAAAATAATTTTAAATTTGTAATCGTAGTAATTTCTGGCCCATGTATAGTTTTTAAAATTTTCTTTAAAACTTTGTCCAACCAATATTTAAATAAAATTCTTTAAAAATTGGTAGTCTTATAATATTCTTTTTAATTTTGAGTTTGAATTGATTATCGTGTTTTTAATATTTTTTTCACTTAAGCACTAAATAATCCTATTATTGTATCTATATGAATATTTTTTATGGCTAATTTGATTTAAGTTGGTACTTGCTTTCTTAGACAATTGACCACAGCTGCATAGCCAAACATATGCATACACAATATATCATACCTATATTGCGTATATGGTTAAAAAACGGAAAATTAAAAAGCTATTGTAAATAAACTAAATCTAAAAATAAACAAACCTATTTAATACAAACATCACATATTTACTGGATAACCTTCCAAGATGAGGCGGGGTGTTTTTCTATAAGATAAAGGAATTTGCTGGCACTATCCCGTGGGAGCCAAGGGATTTAGGCGAACAGAAGTCAGATCATTTGGACTTGTTCTGGGGCCTCGCTAAACATGATGGATGCCTGGGGGCCGCATTCAATCAAATCTCCCGAAATAATCTAGCTCTGATTTGATGGCGGCCGGGAATTGTGAGAAATGAGGGAATCGTAATCTTTATAGCCCTGGAGATTGTGTAATTAGGTTTAGATTGAATACGGATGTTGTTTAATTGGTATGAGGTTCGCTTTATTTTTTGGTAGCTCTGTATTTGACAAAATATTTTTTAAAAAATTATGTTTTGTTAACCACATTAATTTCAGCTCTTTTTGCATTGTCGTCCAATATTTATTTTTATAATAATTACAATACATAATATTTAATTAATTATAATAATTAAAATGGTAAAAATTAATGATAATTAATTTTTACCATTTTGGATTTTAATTTTTAAAAACATTTAAATAATATAACGTTTCTCCCCAAAATTAATGTGTAGTTTGAGACAAATCTGTGACAGTCTCTTTTTGAAAAACCATTTTATATTAGGACATATAAAAAGCACTTACTTTTTAATATAATTAACTAGATATCAATATTAATATTTATTTCATTTGACCCTTTAATCTTAAATATTTTTTATTTGATTGGTGCTCAGTCAGCTTTTAAGCAATATTAAGGAATCCGGACAAATGCTCGCAGAAAGCTAATATGAAAGAAGCGCGCACTGTTCTTCAGACACTCTAAGGCTATTAACTATAGGGAAATAGAAACCGCATTTAAAAAATTAAAAGAGTAATTATATGATTCATGGTTTTGAGTGCCTTAATATGCAAAAAATTGCAATTAAATCTAGTTTGAGTTTTTAAAAACGAAGTAAACTTGTCATAATTTTAAAAATAATAAATTGTCACAAAATTTATGCATTTCTAAAAATCATAAAGAAGTGGCACTATCTAAAGTTGGTAAATAAATACAAAAAGGAATTTAAGAAAAAAAGAAGCCTGACAACAAAGCCTTTAAAATACGCGTGATAAAAATTTTCAATAAAACTAAACAGCAATATACTTTTTAAAATTTTAAAACTTTTTATTAATATTTGCCGGTTTTTCTTTTATACCAGATTTTCTTTTTATGTTTTATTGTTAATATAAAAAGTTTAAACGTTGTTTTATAATGTTAATCCTAATATAAATGGTCTCCCACTTGGATTCTACGAATCATTTCT
>JAHBCN010025129.1:0-11389 GCA_019359885.1 Listronotus oregonensis | reverse complement strand
AAATAAGAATACGATGTTTTTTTTTTAAAAATTGTTGGGCAATAATATAAACAGCCAGTAAAATGGTTTTGCCAATATGGATATTTGCCAACGCTGATTTAACACTGACAACAACGCAATAACCACATAACATTTTGAGACAAACCAAGCCGAAGCATTGCTTCAGGGGGGGTACACTAATGTTCCCAAATGAAGTCTTTCCTAAGAAGCATAACGAGGTAAAGGAAATTCGTCGATTTATTACTTTTTGGTCGCTTTAACTATACAATAATTATAAACTAGAAGGTGTTCAAATTAGATGTTTTTTTGAATTTGTAATAAAACGCCCAAATTACTTAATTGTTAAAATTTATATTTTGAATTAAAGTACAAATGTGGCGTATCAAAAGTGACCTTTTCCCCCTTTTGGGGGGATATCATTTTTTTTAAAAAAATTTTTTAAAATTTTTTTCGCATAACTACGGCGATATTTCACCAATTGCAAATAATGTTATCCCTAAGATGTTGAAATTTTGGGGAGGATTAACAGGGGTATTTTTTTTCCCTTTAAAAAAAAACCCCCAAAAAAATCTAAAGGGGTCACATCATAGCACCCAGGTGGCCAGTTAATGTTTCCTATCCGAAAAATTTTTTTGGGTTTTTAAAACCCCCTTTTTCCCCCAAAAGATCAAGTGTTTCATTTGCTGTATGTAACGTGGGCCCCCCTTTTGTTAAAAACACATACGCTGGATATTTATCCCATCTAATTTTTCCCCAAAAAAAAATTTCAATCATCAATCTATACCGATCTCCTTTTTCCCCCTTTCGTGCAATGCCGTCTTCATTTCCGAAAAATAGGGGCCCAAAAAACCCTTTTGCCCAAAAACCAATCAAACAGTAACTCGCTGGGGATGCAACGTTTTACAACTACTACCCGCGGATTTTTCCCCCCATATTCTCCTCATAGTTCTGTTTGTTAAAAAACCCCCAGTTGAAAATGCGCTTTATCACAAAGATTATTTTTAAAAAAAAACCCCCTTTTTTTTTCTTTGCTTTGTTCTTTTAAAAAGATACGCCGTGTTTCGTGATAATTTGGCTTTTTTTCTCGTGTTACTTGTATTTTTTATGCCTTCAAATGAAAATTTTTTGGGTTTAAAAAGTTATGCAAAGTCGTATTTGTGAGATGCAATTGCTGTGCTTGGTGGGAATTGATTTTTTTGGGGCCTTCAGCCGCACTCTGCCTTACAGCAGCAATATTTTCTGAGCCCCACTACTACGATGGTACGCTTTCTTGTATATTGTACGTCACCAATTTTTAAAATTTTTTTTAATAACTTGGGAACAGCCGTTCTTGATGGAGCATTTTTTTTACCAAATTTCGTATAGCAAACCCCTTTTTTAACACTTTTTTTATTTTAATAGGTTTTTACTAAGAACACCTGGGTTTTTAAAAGTATATCGCTCCATACCTAATGCGCAATATTTTTACCACACAAACGTCAACTGTCACGCGACAAATAAATAGAACCAATGTTAGAGTCGGAACATTAAAAACAAACCCCCAAAAATTTTTTAAACCTTTATAGAGGTATTTTTTTTAAAAAAAAAAAAGTTTAAAATTTTTTTTAAAAAAACAGTAAGACAAATTTAGAAGTTAAAAAAAGGTTTTTTTTTTTTACTATAGAACAAAAAAAAAATTAGTTTACTTTTTAAAAAACTTTAAAGTAAAAAAAAATTATTTTAATTATGATAAATACCCTTTTTTATATATATATATAATAATATATATATATATATATATATATATATATATATATATATATATATATATATATATATATATATATATATATATATATATATATATATATATATATATATATATATATATATATATATATAATTTATTTTTTTTAATAAAAATTTAAATTATTATATATCGAGCTGTAAAAAAAATTTTTTTCCCGAAGTTACCAAATTTTGGTTTTTTTTTATTTTGCCTTACATGGGAGGACGCTGATGGGGGTACCATTGGCAAAAAAGGTTCTTTGTGACACCGCTTATTACAGTTCGTGCGTTTCTCGGGGATCTAAATGAATATTTTTATATTCTATTATTGGGCCCTGCCGTTAGACAGCAGTACTTGGCGTGTTATAACACAACCCGTGGCTCCCCACTTTTGTATCAGGGCCTCCATCCGTTAGATTTAGCAAATACCCTGTGGGTAACACCACTTTTGTATATATCTCGTTTGTTCTTGATTGTAAAACCGAAAATGTGGTGCCAGTGGTCGATAAAATGACCTATAAAATGAATCACCGGGTGTATGTATCCTGAGAAGTCTTTGATTTATAGTTATTTTTTTTTTAGCCCATTTTTTTAAAAAAATTTATATTTTTTTCAACTCTACACAAAAGTATGTAACGCCGTAAGAAAATTTTTTAAAAACTGTCATATGCTTTTGAGTGTTGGGAATGCTGTTGGCAAGGACACATCATGTTGCCTAGAATTCAGATAACAGTAATGTTTTCTCAAGGCGATCCGCACTCCAGCTCTTTTCCTGTTTACCCAGTTTGCTAATAAACCGGAACAACCATCTTTTAGTATTGTCATTGTCAAAGTCACTTTATTAATTTATTAATGGGGGATGATAGTCACCTCACATTATCAAAGCAACAATGGGCCTTTTTTTTAAAGGGGAGTCGTAATCTAGGGATTTATTAAAAAAAAAACGGGGGGGAAAAAATTTAAACCCTTCAATTTTACTTGTAGATAGCAAAAGTTACTGTTAGATAGACAATTTTTATTAAAAATTATCGGCTTTATGCACTGAATTTTTGTAGAAATTTAGTGGTTGATTATACAGTGTACCCGTATTAAAAAAAAAAAGGTTTGGTTTAAAACCCAGGTATTGTTGTCATGGATGTTAAAAATTCTAGTTGACCAGTTGTTTTTACTTTTAAATATATTAAGAATTTTGATACCTTTTGTCGGGACCCATGCTAAGGAATTAAAATAGAACACGAAAAATAATCTTTTTGGGGTAGTCATATATAAATTATTTAGTTTGTTCTTTGTGGAGAATAAAGCCGAAAGAATCATGGGAAAAAAATTTTTTAAAATAGTTTTTTCTTGTTAAAAAAAAAAAATCATATTTAAGAGATATGCTTTTCCTAATCCGACATTTCAAGGATATCCTTGTTACTGGTTTTTTTTTTGGCTTTATTTTAAATATAGCCAAATCAAGCATTTGCCAGCTAAAAAAACAGTAGGCCTAATAATTCAGATAAATCTGTCCCTAAAATTATACGTCAAATATATTGTATAACCTTTTTTAAAGCTAATATACTTAATAAATTGTGGCCTTAATAATAAAATTTTTTAAACTTTTTAAAAAAAACGTTTCAGGTAAATTTTTGTGCCAAGTATTTTTATCCGTTCTATCAGAAATATTTAAATTTTTTAAAAAAAAAATATTGTTTTTTATTGTTTTTTTAAAAAAAAAAAAGGTCATTATCACCCCCTACAATTTAGTGACAACTATTTTTTTTTACAATTAATTTTATGTTCTTAAAAAATGTTCTTAAAAAAATGCTAAGATCCTATGGGTTTTTAACTTTGAAGAAATTAAGCAAATCATAAATCATACGTTATGTCTTATAAGAATGCACTCTGCGGGGATTTTGTAAACAAAAAGGGGGGAAAAGATCGAATACATGCAAAAATCAGTGCCTTAATCAGGTACTATTTATAAAAAAAAAGCAAGAGCTCCACGTAGAACCCGAACAAAATAAATGTTAAATCTATTCGTCGGATAATATATTAATATTATCTGTTAATATTTAAAAATATTAACAGAATTTATAACTTTTCCAAAACCCCCAAAAAAATAATTGAAACTATTGATCCGCCCCCCTAATGAAGCAACTTTTAATCAATACATAAAAACCTTTTTTTCATAAGTTATAATTTATGATATCTATGGGGTATGTGGAATTTTTTTTTTGGGGAAAATTTTTTTTAACATGTAGTTTTATTTAAAATTTTGCAGTTTCTGCAATTTATTTTAAAAATAAGGTTAACCAACCTATTTTTAAATATAAAAAATACGCAAATAAATTATTTACTTGTTATTTATGAATATTTTTTTTAAAAAACGTTGAACGTTGAATGTTAACAGAATAAAATTTGGGGATTTTGTTAAAATATTTAAGGTAAATATCTTAAAATTTTTTTAAGCCAGGAATGAAAAAAATTAGCGCCTGCCCTATCCTTTTTAACCAAACTATGGGGCGCTGGTCAAAAAAATTTTTTTGAGAAATTTTAAAAAATAAAAACATTTATGGAGTACATCTTATACATATTATATACTTTGGGTTTTTTTTTACTTTTTACCACATTTAATTTCGAAATAACTAATGACATAGATACGATGATTAATATTTTGGGTTAAAATTTCGTAATAGGATAAATCCCCAAAAAAGGGAAAATTTTAAAAATTTTTGTTACTGTAAGTAACAAATCTTTATATGGTGCTGTAATCTTTTTCCGTATTAGTATCTCATGATAAAACTGTTCTACTTATTTAATGGATCATCCTAATAAACTAATATTGCTAGTGAAAAAAAAAGACCGCACAAAAATTTTTTGGGGAAAAAGGGACTGACTATATTTTGTAAATAAACTTTTTATTGTGAGATGCAGATACAATATATATAGTTTTTTCCAAATTGTACACTGATGCTAAAAACTTCAGTTAATATTAATCATCAATTATGTGATTTTTTAAAATTTTTTAAAAAACCCAACCTGAGGTAGTTGTACAAATAAGAAACAAAACGTTTTAAAAAAAAAAAACCTATACTTAACCTAAGTGTTAACTGGGAAAAACCCAAAAAAAGTACATATATCTTGTAAAGTTTGTTTAAAACACCTGGTAAACCCTTTTTAAATTTTTAAACTTCTCTATATTATTAATAAATTTAAAAAAATTTTTTTTTGAATATAAACTTAAGTTTTTTATAAAACACATAAAAAATTTTTTAATTTAACCACAGCAATGATTTGTACGCAAAAATTACGATAAAAAAAAACGGTATATTGGCAATAAATTATTCAACTACTCTAAAAAAATGTATTTTCAAAATAAGTTTGTGTCGTTCTTTTAAGTCGATTCAAATTTTTAAAATCGCCTTTTTGTTTCGAAATTGTTAGTTTTAAGAAAAAACTGGGATATTTTTTTGTAATAAGTAGTAATTTTTTTTGTTGAAAATTTTTAAATATTTAGTTGATGAATTTTTTTACATGTACAAAAATTTGACCAAGGTTTTGAATTGTTTTTCCTTTGACAAAAAAAACCACACACACACACGTATTAGTCCATGTCAAAAAAAGTACCGAATCGGCTTTGATGAAATCTTTAGTGTTCCCTAAGTTGAAGCAAATATGAGAAATGCGTGGACAAACATATGTACATACACTCATAAAATTGTATTTTTTTTTGGAAGCTTTTTATGGATTATTATATATGAATACATTTTTTTTTTTAATGAGATTACTAACATACATGTCGAATGCACGATATACCTTTTTTTTTTTGAAGTCAGTAAATAAAAGTGGAACAAAATGCGATGTTAGTCTCAGTTACTGTTGGAAATAACCAGGACTTGTAGTGACAACGCTACATGGAATAAAGTTTGTATACATATTTTATATTCCATTTGTCAACTTTTTTTAAATTTTTTAGTGGGTTTTTTTTTTTCAGTGGGCGATGTGAGGTTTTTATTTTGTTGCCAGTTTACTTTTTTAAAAAAAATTTTAATTTTTTTTTGACTGTCTTTCGAAAAAAAAAAATTACTTTATGACTGGCATCGCAGGGGTGACCCCACTTTTTCCCCGATCGTTCCATCATGCGTTTTTTGGGGCCCGGGGGCATGGGTTTTCACTATTTTCTGAATGTACCGAAATTACATTATTTTACCTCAAATAAAGACTAGGGTGCCCCCCTTTTACCGTATCCGATGGCATCTCATACCATCATCCACTTGTGATAAACATGTCTTTTCATATCAAACTGTTTTTTTAATCTTTCGCCTCCTTACCATTGTTCGACCATCACACATTTCCAAGAAAAAAACGATATTCTTTTTTGGGTTTTTTTTCCCCCGATCCCACTGTAGTCTGTCTTTGCACCACTGCAGTCGGTGGCGTCGATGGCAACACCCAATGAGGACGGTGAGAAAAAAAAGCCCAAAACTTTTTATTGGGTGATATACTGTACGCTTCCCGACTACCCTTCTTGTCTTTAAAATAACTTATCGGTTTTTACTGAACTAAAAAAAAACAAACTTGCAATATATTATTGAAATAAGATTAAAATAATAGGTGTTTACATTTCTCTGTCACTTAATTTAATTAAGACGGCCAAATATTTCATTTTAAACCCTGTAAAGAAAGATATGTTTTAGACAATCGGCCATTTTTTCATTATTCGGGTTGGGTAAAATTGCTACATTTTATTAAAGAAGAAAAGAATGTAGGCTATAATTTGTATTTTTTTACTGTTTTTACTTTAATAATAATTAGCGTTAATTTTTTTTTTTAAGTGTGATTTTAAAAAAATTATATAATAAGAGACAAAAATTAAAAAAAAATTGTTTTAATGGTTCCCCTTTTTTTTTTGATTTTACTTTTAAATTTTCCCCCCTTTTTTTTTTGATTCTTCTTATTTTTGTTTTTTTTTTTTAAAATTTTTTTTTTTTGTTGGTTTTTTATCCTTGACACTTTTAAAAAAAATTTTTTTTCAGCTCCAGTACTCAGAACCTTCATATTTGGAAAATTTAGGGTTCAGGTAAGATGGATGGTATTTTTTTTTCCCAAAATTTCTGTTTTATTCGTTACTATAAACGAATTCTGTTAGGTCCCCTTAATATACACAAAACATGTATTTTTAACATCCAAAGGTCAGATCTCACGTGCGATAATAAAATGGCACTAAGAATTATTACAAATCCTCGATAAAAAATTTTTTTGGGGGTTTTAGATGACGTGAAAAAAAACCTTTTTTTTTTTCATTGCGCCACGGAAACAAAACTGCTCTGTCAGTTTGACAATTTCTAAATGAAATGGATGTGACTATGACATGATGCATACCTTCTAGATACCCCCGCGGGGGGGGGGTCAATATGAATTAAGATTTCTTTTTTTAAAAAAAAAACGGCGATAGTGGAGCTCAAAAAAAAGTTGAAAAAGTCAAGAACATATGGGTCAAAAAAAAAATTGTTTTCAAAATATGGCCTTCCAAAGTTTAAAGAAGTTGGCAACACCCCGCCCGTTTCATTGCAAAGCCAACATCGAACGTTTTTTGCAAATTTTGCATTTTTCACTTCTTTTTTTAAAAAAATTTATTTACATAAAAATAATAAAACTTTTCTTCTTGCAATTTAGTTTCATACTTAATTTGGTATTAAATTTAATTAAAAAACAAATTATTGTTTGGTTTTTATTTGTAATTAAAAATTAATTGTACTTACCACAAAATAGGCTTAATATCCATTTTAAAACACCCAATTATTAGGCTTTTTTAAAAATGCAAAGTTTTTATTTTGCTTAAAGAATAATATTTTTGGTTGCATACATTCCGTTTTCATAACTCTTTGGTATACTTGCAATTGTCTTAAATTTAAAACATATCGGCATATTTTTCCATTTAAAAACTAACAAAAATATCGCCACGGGGCCCCGGGGGGCACAATATACAGCTGACCTTTTTACACACATGGGTAGCTCTGTTGCCGATTGTTTTTTAAACCCTTAACTGGAAGATTTTTTTTTTTTAAATTTTTTTTTTAAATTTAGACCCGCATTTAAAACTTAGTTTTTTTGTTAGCAAATAAATTCCCATTTATAAGCGATTTTTTTAAAAAAAATTTGCAGTTGTTAAAGTTTTCAAAAAAAAAATGCTTTCAAAGTTCATAACTTTGACATCGTTAAAAAAAATCTGTCAAGTTTTGACACCATGTTATATAAACTTTTTTAAATTTTTTGAGCCCACTATCGCTTATTAAAATCGTGAGCATCATTCTTTTTAAACCCTATATAATTTTAGCCTCATTTTAAAGTGCTGTAACTCTTAGGAAAAATAGTTTTTTGTAAATATTCTACAAATTTGAAAAAATGTTCTTTCTGAGATCAACATGAAACCACCCTTAAAAGAAACATTTTTTTGAACAGTATTCTAAAAAAACCCCCCCAATGCTGGGGTCTTCATAAGGTTTTTAAATGTGATTCTTGAGATAATAGACGGAGATTTTGAGCCAAAAAAAACATCGTCATCAGTAATATGGAGTTTCTCCCGTAGAATATGTTCATCTAGTATTGTTAATTATATTGGCGCGCAGTCTAACAACCTATTGGATACGGGGGAAAAATGGTAAAAGTAAAAAATTTTTTGGGGAAAAAAAAATTTTCATCGATAATATGTCAACCGTTTTGGCCACTTAAAGTTGAACCCCTAAGGTGTCTAAACCCAAAAAAGGGGTTGGGGCAGGTGGATAACGAGAGCAGTAAAACGGGGTCAAATTATCCCGAGCGCTTACTATATACGGGGGTTTTTTAATTAAATGTCAATTTTTTGTTGGGGCCATTTTTGGGTAAATTTTTTAAAAAGAAAACTTCATATGAACGTATGTCCTAAGCGTCCTAAGTTTTGGGATACGGGGTGGAAAATTTTTTTAAAAATAAATCATTTATTATTAATATCAGTAATACCACTTTAGATATTTTAATAAAATTTTCATACATGTATTATGCATCAAAAGGCATTTTTTAGTTTACTATATTTTTTTTTCCCCGGGGGGTTTTGTTGAATTTGACCGTTTTTTTTTGGAGATATTGATGGTATGTCACTGAGTTCTCTTAAAATTAAACCTATTTTTGAAATCTCCAATCATTTATAAGCAGAGTTGATTACTTGATTGTTTTCAAATCTTTGCAGGGTTTTTTTTTAAAAAAACCCTTTTCTGCATGATCCTAACAATATCGGTAAACAATATCACCTTAAAAAAAAATCTGGGGTTTGATTTTTCTAGGTAAAAAAAAAATTATAAATTTGACCCCTTTAAATTTTTTTTGTCCGAAGCGGGGTTTTCACCTAGAAAAAGTAAATCTAGATATTTCTCTGCATGATAATATTGTTTAACGATATTTTTATAATCATGCAGAGAAATGGTTTTTTTTTTTAAAAGGGAAAAAAACCCCCCATTGGTTTAAAAAAAAAAAAAAAAAAAAAACAAGTGATCAATTTCCCTTTTTTAAATGATTGGTGGAAATAAAAAAAAAAAGTAGTATACTAAAAAATGCCCTTTGGGTACGTAGTTTTGTATGCCAAATTTTATTAAAATATCCAAAGAGTATTACTGATATTAATAATAAATGATTTATTTTTGAAAATTTTTTTGAAAGGGCCCAAATTTTAAACAAAAGAACCTTCGATGGAAAAAATTGAAATGTATTACAACTGATGGAGGCAAAAAAAGAGTGGGAAAGATAAAGGGGGTTTCCCTTTTTTTTTCAAAACCAAAAAAAAGACGGTGGTTCAAAACCATTAGTCTTACATTGTATCATTCATCAACAGTCTTTTTTGCGGGGAAAAAGTTTGGATATTCCCCCCGTTCTGAAAAACCCCCCATATCAACTGTTAATTTTATCAGACTTTTTCCCTAATCACCGACAATTCCGACAATTTATTGAAGAGATTGGGGGAAAATTTTCTTACCTTTTTCATTCTTTTCCGTACGCTGGCTTAGTTGTGGGGGAAAAAACCTTTTTCGCTTTTTTGAACTTCGAGCAGTGATCGAAATTTTTTTTAATGAAAAGCACGCCCTCTACTGAATTACAAAAAAAAGCAAGGCTGTGGAAGTTAGCATTCTATGTTGATTTGACAAAACAGGGAACGAACCGAATTTGGGATTGCAAGGAGAAAACCAGCATCTTCCTGATTTATACACTAATATCAAATCATTCCGGAAGAAATTGAGACTGTTTCAATCACAACAAAGGAAATTTTTTTTAATTTTTAAAAAAAATGTGAAATATACAGCCACACAAAATGAGACTGATTTTCCCCCCCGATTTTGCAATCGAAACTTTGAGTGCTTTGAAGATAAATTTTGATACCTTTTTTCCCCGGTTTTTGGGGCCATTGCGAACAAAAAGATTTTTCAGAATCCTTTGATACTGGCTTGGGAAAACCCCAGCCCCGGAACTTCAAATGGAAAAACCCACAATGCAGTGATATAATTAAGAACAAATATCAAAACTCATCTTTGTTGGAATTTTATAAGAGTCTTCCACTGACACAATTTGATAATTTGCATAAAAATTTTTTTTATGGTCTGTTTTCTGTTTTTTTGGGGGTACTTATTTTGGGGGGAAAACCTTTTCCAAAATGAAGTACACAAAAAAAGTTTACAGATCGAAATTAACTGATGAGCATCTTAAATTTTTCCCTTTTTAAAAAAATTTGGGACAAGTAAAAAAATTTTTTTCCCCAACTACAAACTATTGTCAGTGGAAAATCTCAATTTTTTAAATCTCATTAGTATTTCATATGTCATTATGTTTGTTATAAGTTATGGGATTATTTAAAAAATTTTTAAAAAATTTTGGGGGTTTTTTTGGGTTCATTTCAATAATTTGTTAGTTATTATATACTGGGGAAATTTAAAAATTTTTTTCATATTATACATGTCTTTACTCATTACAATTTGTGTTTTCTTTATCCAACTTATCACAAAAAAAAAACAATAAGCCTACAAGAATGTTATGAGTTAGCGGAGGGGTTTTTCCCCTGACCATATCAATGTAGATGTCATATTAATAATTATTCAACATAAAATTAGAATACCAGTAAACCAAATTTAATTTGCTATAAAAATTATTTGTTCTCTAAACGGAGTTTTCAAGTATGCTAGCTCTCCGCGGGGCCCCGGGGGAAAAACTGTCCGCGGGCCGGATGTGGCCCCCGGGCCGTAGTTTTTGGGGGCCCCCCCCTTAAACCATAACCCAAGCAAATTATAAATGAAACATCTTATTTTAATTTTTTTGGAAGTTTTACATGTACACTTTAATAATTTCTTTGCTTGCTGAATATGAAAATGTATTAACAAAATTAATTAATTTTTGTGAAACACCCTGAATGAACTAGAAAAATGTTCCATTGAAAATTCCCCGGGGATATATTAAGGACAACATATTAAAAAATTATAAAGATCGGATAATTAAAACTTTAAAGATCAAATGCAGGTAAAGTTTTTTCCCCTTGATGGATACCACACTCTATGGTTACAAAAAAAAAGTTTCATTAAAAAATTGTTTTCGGGGGGTTTAAAAATAACATATTTTGGTTAAA
>JAHBCN010025128.1:0-11395 GCA_019359885.1 Listronotus oregonensis | reverse complement strand
GGATAGTGACGCCGAAGACGAGGATGAAAAACATGTTGGTTGCGACACTTGCCCTAGATGGTATCATATGGGATGTACGAAATTCAAGGGTTTAAGATATTCTGATGTCCAATATGAGGATTTTATTTGCGATCTCTGTATTGAGGAGGCATAAATAATATTTGTAAATTTGTTCTAGAGATTTTATACACTTTTGTATGTTTTATTTTATTGCCAGTTAACTATATTCTTGTAATGAGAAATAAGTTTTGTTTTAGAAATCTTAAAGATTTATTTTATATTTTTTTATTACATTCATAAGAGTTTTTATTTTAATTTATTTAATAAAAGTTTTTGTTTTTCGTCAAGATTTTTATTATTCAGATCCTCAATTTAATAATGTTTTTATTACGGCTCTGTGCGATTTCCGCCCTGTCCGTCAACCGGCATAGCCCGGTCGACTACTAGCTTTCGATGTCCGTTCACTAGGAAAAAGCATATTTTTGTAAATAAAGCACTTAAAATAATTCATAGATTATTTTATAAAATTTCTAATTTACTCTTTGTGTACAGAAAATGGTAAGCTGTACAATAAGAGTTTATTTAAGAACTTTCAATAGAAAATAAATTTTTGGCGGCAATTTAAAGTTTACTTTGACGTTAACTGTCCGACCACTGGCGAATTCACCCTATGATAAGAAAAAACATTTATTAATACTTTGTTTTAATAGTACGTAGTTGGATTGTTTTACGTTTAACAGAAACATAACTAATATTTAAAAAAAAATTGAAGTTCTGATTATATAAATAAATTAAGGAAAAACGTAAATTTGTCTGTTACTACAAAAACTTTTAAAATAATGTTTTTTAGTACTTTTTTAAGGAAAAAAAACTGTGATAGGTTTTGTTATCTACCTAAATTTAATCAACTACTCAAAATAGTAAGTTACGAGGTTTTTTTAAAAAATTATAGTGATATTTTTGTTTTATTTTAAGGCAAGTCGGGCTGTAAGAATTGTTAAATTAGCACTAGAAAGTCTAAAAGCGAATCTAATATTGACAATCCCAAAACTAATGCCAGAGTTTTACCAAATGTTCAGCTACTTCCATGTGACATTTCTAATAGGCGGAAAGATAGTATCACCCATTCAGATGATAGTGCAGAAGATTGGAAAAATGCTTGAGCGCCTAAAGGTGTTGAGATAATTAAAACGCAACAACATACCAGCTCCCATGAAAAATACCTTCAAGATATTAATAAAGAAAACAAATTGAATAACATAAGCTATAAACAAGTTCATGTGACTTTTTGAGGAGAAAACTCCAATTTTTGGAAAATTGCTGCTTTATCAGGCTATTCACAAAATATTCAAGTACATTTGAATATTATTTTGAATCAAAAAATTCAAATTTAAACATAATTCAAATTTAACAAATGAAACCCAAAAGATGCCTGGCTAGTATGAATGTAGAAGATAATGGAACGAATGTCGATGTGAAGGAAAGTATTCAGGTGGAGAACGTCAGAAAGGATATAACTTTAAAAACCGAAGGTCTTACAAGGAGACGGCACGGTCTTGGGGTCGGCGATTTCGCTCAATTTTTTTGTGGTGATAGAGTGCACTTAGTATATCACAATATTAAAATACTAAGGCGCACTATTAAGAAAATGCCACAAAAAAAACGTTTTATTTTTTTTTGTATAGCATATATACTTAAGATGTAATAACTTTGTCGAAATGCCACGTAGCTCAAAAGGTAGCGTTCGAGACTCCTAACCTAAGACAATACAAAAAGATGAGACACCAGACAAACAAAACAAGGGAGAAACCCAAGACACAGACAACCTCCCTATGCAACCCCCAAATACTCCAAATACCCCTATGGAGAATAAGAGCGACATCCAAAACTTTAACTCGGAAGCAGGCGAATCCACACCAGCATTAGAAGAAATAAATAAACAGATTCTCGAAGCCGAGAAATATTACACCCCTAATAAAACCCCCACCACGGAAAACCCCTACGCATCAGAATGGGAGCATACGTCAATGGAAACTGAACCAAGCCTTACCGAAACAATCGTAAATACACAGTTTACAGCAAAGGAACAAAACCCCAAGAAAAGAGCAAGGCCTGAAGAATCACCTGAAAAAAACCCCCCAATACATAAATCACTAAAATCCAGGATAACAAAACCTAAACTACAAGTCCAAATACCTACCCAAAATAGATACGAGCCGCGACAAGAAAACAATGACGATATCGAAGAGGAAGACAACCAGAATATAAACGAAGAAACACCTATACAAACAACCCACATGACGCAAAACAAAGCACCCACTATACAGAGACAAAAAAAAACAGAACAATAGACCACCCCCGATTATACTACAAGGGGTGATTACAGCAAAAACGGAAGCAGAACAATTCCAAAAACTCTTAAAAAGTAAACTCAAGAAAGGATACACGACATCGTTCGCCAAAAACACAACTATAATCCAACCAAAAGACATAGAAGAGTACAGGGAATTCACAGAATACCTCAAAGAAGAAGACCCAAACAACTTATGGCATACTTATTCTACCTACGAGGGGAAGACGCACGCCTTTATGATCAAAGGACTCGACAATCAACCAGAACCAGACGACATAATAGCACAGCTTAAACGAGAACATAACATCACCGCCCTAAAAGTATTCGAAATCAAAACGAATTACCGACCCTTATACATGGTAGTTACAGATCATAGCCCTAACAAACGGCCTCGCTAAAGCAACAGAAAGAATTATATTATATAAATATAAAAACTACCTCGATCAAATACCGAATGAACAATTCGAGAAGGGCACAACACAACACTACCCATCTTCAGAGTAATACAGGAGGCACTTAACCACATAAATCTAAAACAAAACACTGTGTTACTGGCTCTCGACATAAAGAGAGCCTTTGACACGGTGTGGCATAATGGGCTAATTTATAAACTCATCAGATATCATAATTTGCCTATGTATGTGGTTAAGTTAATCCATTCATATTAGTTATATAGTTAGAGTGGAAAACACCTTGTCAGGAAAAAGGAAAGTACATGCGGGAGTACCGCAGGGAACGGTATTATCCCCTAAATTGTATAATATTTTTACAGCCGATTTCCCCAAATACCCATCAACTAAGGTGGCACTCTTCGCGGTCGACTCACTAATATACGCACATTCCTACTACGCAAACGTAGCGAAAGCTCATATACAGAACCATCTCCACTATTTAAAACCTTGGTGGGATAAATGGAAAATTAGTGTGAATGAGAGTAAAAGCGAATGTATGGTTATCACTAAAAAGTTTACGAATAATAAAATCAACATACCGTTAAAAATTAATAACTCACTCATTCTCCCGCTTAAAACAATCAGATATCTCGGCGTCATTATTGACGAGAGACTCTTATTTAAGCAACACATTACCTACGTATTGCATAGGGCTTATGCAGCAATGCACAGCCTATATGCAATGCTCTTCCCCAGATCTGGCCTCTCTCCAGAAAATAAAAGGACTATTTACAGACAAGTTATTCGACCAATACAAACATGCGCTGCATCAGCATGGTGTAGCATATCAAACACACAGTACATTCGACTACAAAGATACCAAAACAAAATTTTAAGATGCATAACGTCATCAGACCGCTATGAGCGAATAGACACACTATACAACATGACAGACGTTGAGAGAATAGACGATATGTGCAAAATATATTAAGTAAATTTTACCAAAAGCTTGCACCATCATCTACTCTCACAAGACATTTAACTGATATAAGACACGACGACCAAATAACACACAAACCTCTATACTCAAGACTTCCCTTTTATTTTGGAGATATGGACTAGTCCTACCTATCCCATCCCATTCCAAAAACCAATTTCTAAAACAAGAAATCAACGAAATAATAAACATAAACATTAGCACCGCCCCAAACTCCCTTAGTATGCCCCGCCTACTAAACAATTTAGTAAAGCAAGCATACGATTGGACAAAATATTCATATATAAAGTAACACTGTGTTACGGGATCTATAAATACAGGCTCGGTTCGTAACCGAGTCAGTCGATGGCAGACCTTCAGTAGAGTCACATCTCGGCTTGATACCGGGAGATCGCCGAGGTACGGCGCTCCCAGGTTTAGTTTAGGCAGTTGGCCGTATTTATAGACCCCGTATAAGTGTTATCGGGTAGAACGCGGGTAGCCAAGGATTTGGGCCCCTGTTTTGGAAGAAGTTGTTTGTTTATTTTTGTTTGGAAACTGAAAGGAGTTAGAAGATTGCCGGAGTACGGCACTTTAGGAAAATCGTAACATCTGAGGAGTTGAGGAAACAGGGAGAGCCTCTTAGAAAAGTTGGCCCCTGATTTCTTTTATTTATTTTTGTTTGTTATAATCTTGCAGGGAGAGCCTCTCGGAAGAGTTGGCCCTTGCAAAGATTTATTTATTTTGTTTATTAATAATCTTGCAGGGGGAGCCTCTCGGAAGAGTTGGCCCTTGCAAAGATTTATTTATTTTGGTTTTCAGGAACGGAACAAGGACGCTGTCGCATTGCACTAGGCTGATTGGCACCTTGTTCCCAACGGGCACCGTGGGTACAGTTACGCGGTTTATGGTACAGGACGCGTCGCTTCTAAGGAAGTTGATTGGCACCTGTCGCGCGCGCGGTGTTTACGTGAGAGACAGAAAGTTATGAAGAAGGTGACGAAGAACTAAAGGATACCGTGCTCCTACGGTTAGGAGATTCTACCGGCACGTTGGGGCCGAGGTTTAGAAGGAATTGTTTTGGGAATCAAGGGCGGTGTGCGCCCAGAATTGTTGGAGGAGTCGTCGGAAGGGAGCCGCATCGAAGGTGCTGCACTAGGTGCCGCCTCTGCGATCCACCGAGGCTCTAGCTGGCTGAGAGTTAGCAGGAAGTGGGAGATAGTAACGAGGAAGATATCTAAACCCGGCCGAACCGCGGTGGACTTTGGGCAACGACGGGAGACGCGTCGTAAGCGGAGTCGAGGAGGAAGTGCACTAGGTGCTAATATTAAGGGACACCAGCCACGGAACTGGCTGGGATTTTATAAGAAGAGAATTAGGAGAACCCGGAAGTGGGTGGAAGTACCCAGAACCACGGTGGAACCTGGGTTCTCAAGGAAAACAGATAAATACGGCATAATGATAAGGACACCACCGAAAGGGACACAGAACCCGTGTAATAGCCGGGAAACGACACAAGGAAAGGAGTACCAAGGGTCAGGTACCACATCCGTGTCTGGAGACGCCGGCCCAGGCATGGATCGTGATGAGGCCCCCACCTTCATCGGGGTAAAGGTAGTAGAGTCCTGTTCCCGCAAAACGAGCTAGCTGGCGCAATACCCAGGACTAGGCGTCACAGTGAAGGTGACATACCTGTAGAAGAACCATACCTACCTTTTCCCGCATATAAAAAGAAGAGTGACGTATTTTATTTCCCCGATGGAGACATGTCGCCCAACTTAAGGGGCACCAATTCTCGGAGGGTTGTGAACCCAGAACATCGGGTTCCCGAGAATTCGGACCGAGTAAAGGCGGATTATCCACGACCAGATGGTGAACCGGCACGCCATCACTATAAATCCAGAACCAAACCCCCAGAATAGGACGAGGAATTTATGAATATTGAAGGGATAGACTTTGAAAGACAGACTGAAGGACCCATGCTACAGAACAGAAGCCAGTGGGAAACCAAGGCTCTGAGTAGCCTAGACCATTGCGTAAGGGAACAAACTAGGAATCGCAATATGTTGGAAGAATTAAATACACGATTAGAGACAGGATATAGACAAATGGAAAAGAAAAAAGAAATGGCGCCCAAGGAAGAAAATACGTACGATCAAAAAAAGTTAATTGTTTCTGATACTCTGAGGACTCAGATGAAGAAGGAACACGAATATCTGAAGAAAGAAGGAGGATGTAGTAGTAAGAGGCCCGGAGAAACAGAGCCAGGATGTCATAAACGACTTCCTAGCACAATTTACACGAACGATGGAGAACTTAGTGACACAACAAAGGGATTTTATTGCGGTCACACCGCATTATTCAGGTGAGGACACCGAAGACCCGGGAGTATTTTTACGCAACATGGAGGAATATTGCAGACAAAACAGGATACCGAAACATCAATGGCATCGCGCTGCATTTAAACAATTAAGAGGACAAGCCGCACGGAAAATGTGCATGTATGCTGGCGAAGGTACTGACTGGAAACAATTTCGGGCGGTACTACTCAGGAATTTTGACAACATCGATACACGAAACAGACTACTAGCGGAGCTCTACGGAGCCGAACAAAAGAAACAAGAAACGGCTGAAAATTTCCTATTAAAAGGCTGGAGACTGGGATTACGCCTGTTACCAGAGACCACGGAGAAGGATTTAGTGCGCTTATTAATCGAACGTGTTAAACCAGAAATTAGGGGGCCATTAAGATCATTCCAGTGCAGAACAATGGATGAACTCATTGCAGCCGCGACGCAATTGGAAGCCGACTGGGCGGCCATGATGCGTGCACATGAGGAACGATTTGGAGGAATTAGGAGTCGACCCGAACAGCGAAAATATAACCAGGATAGGCAAACCCAGAATCGATACCAAGGGAGCCGTCACCAAGGAAACAACCAGAAACGTTTTGACCGTCCTGGTACCAACCAACGATTAGGGATCAAGTGCTACGAGTGTGGGGGTCCACACTATAAGGCCGACTGTCCACAGCTTAATACCAGACCGACGAGGCTAGCCATCGAACCCAAGCCTATTGTGGAAGAACCACCCATGAACGACGAAGTCCGTACAGCGGACAAGCTTGCAGATAAACCATCGGTAGAACTCTATTTTTATGACGGGGACTTATGTGATCTCGATGAAAGCGACGAGCTGGCACTAGCCGTTGTGCGGGGTTTACATGAGCAGGTACATGGACAATATACACACTTCAATCAAGATTTGGACGGCCTTGATAAAGTCAATACCCTGGACAGAGGAAATGCATCTGTCACAGAAAACGAGATGGACGAGGAAGAAGAAATTACCGAGGAAACCCAGGAAGAAGGCTTTCTGACGCCTGCACAAGTATGTGAAGTGTATAAAGACCTCATCGCGAAACTAAATGGAGAAACAACGGTATCAGATATTGAGGCTAGGGACGCCGGGGAACTATCGCTATTAGAGCCCCTAGAAACAACAGACGCCGAAACAACCGCGGTGGAACAAGAGGAAGAGGCCACACCCGAAGCAGAAGAGCAAATTTCAGGAAGCTCCGACTTCCCGATTTATTCCCAGGAATTTGACAGCGAACATGACGAAACAGAGCTAGACAAAGAATTGATACCATATGTTGCTGAGAAGCCAACCAGAGTAACCCATCGTTACGACGGCTGGATTGTAGAGGCAGTCGAGGAGAGATACAGACCAGACGACCCCTTGAGTGCGTATGGTGGTACCATTACGCAATTATACATTAGACCACCAGATCCAGGACCCAGTATAGGCCCGGATGGTATACCCAACCGGATCCTACCTAACCCTATTCCAAGGACGGCGAAGATCCACGAACTCATCCCGCTACCACCAGAACCAGAACGCAGTTTCTCGGATGAGTTCCCACTCACGCAACCCGACCCACCTGACGATGCTATCAAATCAAGGGCAATTGAGGCCAAACCTTCGTGGGAAGAACCTGGACCAATACCAAGGGAATCACCAGATCCGCTGACTCAGGAGAGTCCTGAACTGTTGCCGCGAGCCCTAGGCAAACGCAAAACACCCGCTCGTCCATCAGTTACGCCACCACCTGAGCCACCCGATCCAAAGAAACAGCAGGAGAACCAGCTGACCCCAGGGCACCGTCTGGAGAACCACCGCCCAAGGGTACACCAACCAAAGCGGGACCAACACGACCATCTAGGATCCCGGTCCAGACGCGCAGTACCACGTCTCACAACACCGAGAGACCTGGTTCAACTAATCTAGGAATTAAGAAGAAACGAGATCAACCAGTACCAGACCCGGAACCGGAACCACCAGACCCGAAAGTGACGATACCTAAACGTGACACCAGTGATAGTGCGAAAAGCGGCCGAAAGGCAAAAGAGACGCCAAAGAGTGCTCTGCGGACTAGCCGCTAGTTCGCGAAGTAAACAGACGCTCTGAGAGTGCTGTGAGCTTACGGACATCGTTTTCCGGATGTGAGTTAGTTAGTAAGTTAGGTTAAGAACGGACATCGTTTTCCGGATGTGAGCTAGTTTATAAGTTAGGTTAAGAACGGACATCGTGACCGGATGTGAGTTAGTTAGTAAGTTAGTTTTAAGTTAGTTTGTAAGGATATTGTAACCAGTAGTTTTAAGGTTTCTTGGTGACTCGGCATAGCAGTTGCTACCTGCCGTCCCAAGACAGACGTGTAAATAGTTAGGTAGTTTTAAGGTTTCTTGGTGACTCGGCATAGCAGTCGCTACCTGCCGTCCCAAGACAGTTTATTAGGATAAGTTAGGAGCAAGTAGGAACTAGGGACTTGCCAAGGGAAAAATGCATATAGGGACTAATTTTAAGCTTTCATTTTAATAGTACAAGAATCAAAATTTTAAGATAGGGAACACACACTAAAAATGTTTTTTTTTTCTGGCATAAGTTAAAATTGTAAAGATAATTCTTCCAAGCAGTTGTTAACAATTTTAAGGGGTTTAAATTTTAAGGGAATTCTTTAAGGCAGAAGCCAATGATAAGTTAGGAAAAAGGAATGTAAACTTAGCGGTAATGAAGTTCAGGTTTAAGATAGACTAGTATGGGATTAATAAGTACGAGTCACCGGTCAGAAAAGGATTTTAAAGGGAAATGAAGTAATTGGGAGTTTTAAGCAAAGTTTCGTGGAGGGCAGCGGGATCCTTCGGAGCATGAGCAGGAGTTCTCATGGAAGGGCTGTCGCGTAACTTGTGCTAATGGCAGGTAGCCATGGAAGGGGTGAATTATGTAGTTTTTTCTAGAAGTTTAAAGTATGACCAAGGGTGAACTCCGAAAGTTAACGGTGCTAGAAGTCGAAGTTTTATAAGTTGTTTAAAAGCTAAGTTTATAGTCTAAGTGGGGTGGAACGACCCAGGTTTATGAAGCTAAGTGGGGTGGAATAACCAAGTTTTGTTTTATGAAAGTCTAAGTGGGAAAAATAAGGAAATAAGTTAAAGATTTATTAAAAGAAGCAAGGAGGAATTATCTTAAGGGACATGGTTAATTTTCTAATGAAGACATATTAAGAGGCAAATTGGAGACATTAAGGGGCAAATTACTAATTTTATTTTTTATACTTTGGAAAGCAGAACCAGTTGATAAGAGTTAATTTTTATGTTGAAAAATGTTAAAAAAATTTTAGGGATTTTAGTTTGTTAAAATTTAGGAATTGCACACTGTAAGTTCTACCCTAAGTGGGGTGGAATATTACCAGATTAGATTTTCAGGAATGCTTAAGGAATGTAAAAATGGGCGTAGCTCATATTTAGTTATAGACCGTAACACTAGGCTTAGGGTAGTTTTTAAGGTTTAGGATTAGGGAGAACTTTTGTTAAACGATTTGTGGGTTCTTGAATAAAGAGCCCCAAATCCTCTTTCTCCCCGCATTCTACCCTAAGTGGGGTGGTGTTACGGGATCTATAAATACAGGCTCGGTTCGTAACCGAGTCAGTCGATGGCAGACCTTCAGTAGAGTCACATCTCGGCTTGATACCGGGAGATCGCCGAGGTACGGCGCTCCCAGGTTTAGTTTAGGCAGTTGGCCGTATTTATAGACCCCGTATAAGTGTTATCGGGTAGAACGCGGGTAGCCAAGGATTTGGGCCCCTGTTTTGGAAGAAGTTGTTTGTTTATTTTTGTTTGGAAACTGAAAGGAGTTAGAAGATTGCCGGAGTACGGCACTTTAGAAAATCGTAACATCTGAGGAGTTGAGGAAACAGGGAGAGCCTCTTAGAAAAGTTGGCCCCTGATTTCTTTTATTTATTTTTGTTTGTTATAATCTTGCAGGGAGAGCCTCTCGGAAGAGTTGGCCCTTGCAAAGATTTATTTATTTTGTTTATTAATAATCTTGCAGGGGGAGCCTCTCGGAAGAGTTGGCCCTTGCAAAGATTTATTTATTTTGGTTTTCAGGAACGGAACAAGGACGCTGTCGCATTGCACTAGGCTGATTGGCACCTTGTTCCCAACGGGCACCGTGGGTAAAAGTTACGCGGTTTATGGTACAGGACGCTGTCGCTTCTAAGGAAGTTGATTGGCACCTGTCGCGCGCGCGGTGTTTACGTGAGAGACAGAAAGTTATGAAGAAGGTGACGAAGAACTAAAGGATACCGTGCTCCTACGGTTAGGAGATTCTACCGGCACGTTGGGGCCGAGGTTTAGAAGGAATTGTTTTGGGAATCAAGGGCGGTGTGCGCCCAGAATTGTTGGAGGAGTCGTCGGAAGGGAGCCGCATCGAAGGTGCTGCACTAGGTGCCGCCTCTGCGATCCACCGAGGCTCTAGCTGGCTGAGAGTTAGCAGGAAGTGGGAGATAGTAACGAGGAAGATATCTAAACCCGGCCGAACCGCGGTGGACTTTGGGCAACGACGGGAGACGCGTCGTAAGCGCGAGTCGAGGAGGAAGTGCACTAGGTGCTAATATTAAGGGACACCAGCCACGGAACTGGCTGGGATTTTATAAGAAGAGAATTAGGAGAACCCGGAAGTGGGTGGAAGTACCCAGAACCACGGTGGAACCTGGGTTCTCAAGGAAAACAGATAAATACGGCATAATGATAAGGACACCACCGAAAGGGACACAGAACCCGTGTAATAGCCGGGAAACGACACAAGGAAAGGAGTACCAAGGGTCAGGTACCACATCCGTGTCTGGAGACGCCGGCCCAGGCATGGATCGTGATGAGGCCCCACACCTTCATCGGGGTAAAGGTAGTAGAGTCCTGTTCCCGCAAAACGAGCTAGCTGGCGCAATACCCAGGACTAGGCGTCACAGTGAAGGTGACATACCTGTAGAAGAACCATACCTACCTTTTCCCGCATATAAAAAGAAGAGTGACGTATTTTATTTCCCCGATGGAGACAACTGATACGGGAATCGCATAAATACCAGCCGTGTTACGGGATTCGGCAGTAGTGGTGGCTGTGTGTTCGGCATTGCAAGAGCTCTTGCCGACAGCCAAGGGGGATCCATCTTTCTCTGGTTGACAAATCTCCACAGTTAGCGGGTTTTAAGGGAATATCAGGGACTTGATTGTAATAATAACGTGGTTTTTCTTTTATCGGGATAAAGTTTTTAGTTTCAGGGTTTTAATATTTCTTTTGCCAGGTTTTTAGGGCCCGGGTGCTTTAATTCGCGGGGGGGG
>JAHBCN010025127.1:0-11450 GCA_019359885.1 Listronotus oregonensis | reverse complement strand
TAGTCTTAGGTCACTCACATACATTTAAGCAATAATCAGTTTGTACACCGAGGGTATACGTATACGCGAGGTACACTGTACTGCTGTTAGTTAAGCCACCAACAACCAAATTCAGAAATAATCACTTCAGGCAGTTGTGATTAAACCTGTAAACTATCTGTTAATTTTTTTTTGTATCTTTCCTATCTTATAACTAATAATACTTTTAAATAATTTTAAACTTCAATGTTAAAAACAGACATTCGAGACTGACACAGATCAGCTGATAGCTTTAGCCACGGGAAGTAGAGCTGGGCATAGGGCTCCGGCTACCATTCCCATTGACAATAATCTTAGAGTTTAGAGTACCGGCTTGAGGCATTCTCGTGTAAATTAACTGTTGTAATCAATTTAATAATTTTTTTTTTTTTGTAACCCAACTGTTAATAAAGATTTGTATGTTGTTGTTATTGTTTCGGATATTGGTGTTTTATTTTAATTAGTTCTGTGGATTTCCTGTTTTCTTGGCAAACTATCGCTTTTCCTAACCTTAGGGCCTAAAACAGGTGGCGCTTTAACCCCCCAACCTCTCTGACTAGCTAGTCTGGGTATTGCTAGTTTTTGAAAAATTCATATTAATGTTTCTTAATAATTAAGCTGATACATTTTTAAATATTATAATTGTTGTTAAATGCAAGACTAGTACAGAATGGATGGATACCACTTTATTCGTTTCAGGGTTTTTTCTCCTTTTTTTTAATTTAATATGTATTTATTTAGTTGTTATTTTTTGGAATGCGAGTATAAGGTCCGGGCATATCTAGGTTAAAGTTAAGATATTGTTAACTTAACTGGAAGATAGATTTTCTTATGACTGAATGTGCACGTAATGTGCAAAGTTGAAAAATTAGTGATGGTAAAAAATTAAACAGTAAATATGTAATGTCTTAATGATCACGGAGCTCTCATCTCTCACATAAGGGCATGTGTGTATATGTGCGTGTATGTCTGTGTGAGTGTGTAGGTATACATGTGTGTGTGTGTGTGTGTGTGTGTGTGTGTGTGTGTGTGTGTGTGTGTATGGGTATGTGCGTAAACCATTATCTGTCACCTAAGGGTTAGTGTGTGTGTATGGGTGTCAGTGCCTTCATTAATGTTTGTAAACCACGTGACAATGCGATTTTGGTTTGTAAAAGTGGCTCCACTGCTTGGTTTCTTTCCTATTTACAATGTTGCCACGATGGAAAAAAGTTCATAAAGTTTTTGCCGACATTTATTTTTTTCTGTGACAATTGACCAGCTTCTAAACTCCGAACAAAGCAAAAAATGTGTAAATCATTATTACTGATTTTAATAACCTCCCAAAATGTTGAAATTCCAAAAAAATCAGAATCAGTGCAGGTTAGTGGTCCAAAGAACACACCTTTTATGAGGAAAAATATTAGTGTTGGCAACACAGCAAGCTCTGTTTCGACAGTAGACTTGACTCAAGGGTAATAAACCTAACAAGGAGTGCTCGATCCCATTTAAGCCCATATAAACCAATTTAAATGTCAATTCGGTATTTGTGACGTAATCTGTTTGCCTTTTTGTTTTGTTTACAAGTAATATAGTCTTAATTTTTTAAAAATATTATACATTACAGTTCTAATAGTAAGTACATATCCAAAATAGTTTTTAAAAGTTGAATATTTACCAAAAATTAATAAAATAAATCTGCCTTCTGGGCAAAATGGGCAAACGGTGAAGTCCAAACATAACCTATATCTGCGGACAAATAGTAAAAATCGAGCACTCCTTGTTAAGTTTACTACCCTTGGACTTGACTGACACTACTGACAGACCATCAGGGGGGTGTCACTAAAATAACAAAATTGTCCACAGACAACCATTTGGCAACAGAAGATCTCGGGTGGGCGGGAAAATTAAATCATGAAATTTTATATTTTAAAATTAAAATGTAAATGTCCTTTTCTAAGATTAGTTTTTTTTAATATATTTATGTAGGTCCATAACATTATATATTTTCAGGTTTGTGTATACAAACAACCATTATTTCTTATTTTCTAAAGTAAATAATAATTCCGGCCATTGCGTATGCACTAGTATTATTTCATTATCTGTCGTTTAGACATGCTTGCCGATTAAAAACGTGATTTAAACCAGAAATTTTCATATATTTTGTCTAAATTTAAGTAAGTATTATAATATATAATTAGATCTAAAGATCTAAACACTTTTAGACGATAAAATTAATAAATGTTGATGGATAAACTTTTCTAACCACACTTAATTTTTTTAGACAGAAAATTCCAGGAAAAAATCCATCTGTTGTAGCAGGTTTGTTTTAAAATGCGTTATTCATTATTTTTTTCTTACCTTTATCTACAAAACAAAGGCTTTATCTTTTTTTGTATTTGCTATCAATATGGTAAGTTTTTTAATCATTCTCGAACAAATTTTTGAGATACTCCGCAGACTGCATGTTTTTCTGTTTGCAAATTATAATATAATATGGTTTTGAAAAGTGCTTAGGAATTGTTTAACAGTTAGTGGTGGTGAAATATTAGTAGATAGCTTTAAAAGAGTATTAAGCATGCCTTAAGGTCATTTTAACTTCTTATTGCATTGAGTGTTTATAATAATGAAAAAAAAACCCTTTTGTTTGTTTTTCTTTTCATGATTTAAGTAGGTGAGGTGATTAATTATGTAATTTTTAATGGAAACCCTTATCTGACTGCAAAATTACAATCTCTTTACTCTTCAAGATGATTTTAACAATGTTTGCAAATTATTCAAACTATATTGAGGGGAGGCGGTACCTATCAAAGCTTATATTGGTAAAATCATATTGAAGAGTGAAGAGAACCTTGATTTTTGTAGTTCACCACAGGGTGTTTCAGAAATTTGTTGTTTTTTTTATAGGAAACTTTAATACCTTACAGTGTGACTGTCATGCGGTACCTATACGGGGTGCATAATATATAATTCAGATAAGGAAATATACTTCTTGCAATCAGGGGTTATTTATTTTTAAAATATTTAATCAGTAATAATTTTATAATTATAATGCAGTATTTTCTGATATAAAAATTTTTTTCTACCTATTACCATATAAATGTCAAAAGACTCAAAAGAGTCAGATATTGTCATATATGGGTCTTGTCTGGTTACGGCTTGTTTGATTTTTCAGTATTTTTGGAATTGTAATAAAATGTGTTCGTAACTATTTATTTTAGGTAAAAAATGTTTATTATTTCTATTTATTTACAATTCATTTCACCTACATTAGATCATGAGTAGTTAAAATTTTGAGAAAATTATATTTTTTTATTTTTCAGTTATCCTCTGGTAAAATCATTAATGACAATGTATCAAATACTAACATTGCATTTTGTTTATTTTGCGGGTGAAGGAGTAGCTAACATCTTGGATATTTTAAATTATGGTAACTTTTTTTTTCCATTATAGGGTACATCGAGTTTGGTAAGTTATTAAGGTGGTTCGAGCTGGTGTAGTTGCAGTGTACCAACCTCTCACCGTGGAGACCCGGGTTTCAAATTCCACATTATCCATTGGATTTTTCATAGCTCGTCACTCACAAATGGCAGTGGCAAACCACTGTGTAGTATTTCTGCCTAGTAAACCCTCTCACATGTGCTTGGGAAGGCACGTAAGCCAGTGGTACCCATATCTGTGTAAAAGCAGTTGGTACGCAACACAAGCTGTTTACGAACAACCACTTTTCTTACCTAAGTTAAAGTTAGTTTCTGACCTGAGCTTAGTTGTTTGATCGAACACGCTCGACTCCCCAAAACGATAAAAAATGTCAAATTTTGCTCAACTTAGGTTAGCCAAGATATCTCAGACAGAAATCCGGGTACCTTGGCAGGGGCAAGGGGGGAGGTCAGATTCTTACTTAGCTGTGACAAATCGTACGGCCAACTAAGTTAGTTTCCTCAACTTAGTCAGAATTTGTGCTGTTCGTGCCTACAGATATGTGCGAGAGGGCGCTTACACTCTAAATAGAGTATGGCACAGCAAAAGGAAGAAGTTATTAAGTAAGTAATATAAGGTACATTAATAATTTTTTTTTAAGATTTCTATGAATAATAGGTAGTGAATCTTCGCATCTTGACTGGAGATAACTTTTGAAAATATATAAGTAATGTTGTTAATTAGAGATTGTATATAATTAAAAATTGTTATTTTAGAGTGTAGATTCTAATGTATTATTTATTTTTTGTATATTGTATTTAAAAAAATGTAGTAAAATAAAACTTTTTGCTTAAGATTGTTTGGGTTTAAATAAAAAAATAGGTGCTTTTATTCACTAAAAACCTAATTGTATTTTCTAATATCTATTTTATTTGCAGGTAATCTGAAATTCCTAAAATCTAACTGAATCTTTTCTTTAGAAAACAAACAATTAATAACCTATTTTCACCTGTACTAAAACAACATATTTTTTTCTTTATAACATTATTAAATAAAAATTAAGAATCATTTTCTGCCGGCACTTCAGATTACTTATTTAATAAAATAATATTAGAAAATGTAAAATAAAATGGCAAATTCTAAAAATAAATAAAAGGCAGCCATAATGAATCACAAAACCTGTCGATAAAATAGGATGCGATTATCGGCCCACCCGAGATCTTACGTTGCCATATTTCCACAACTGTTGCGAACGAGATACACGAACTTGACATTTCTTTTTTCCTTTCGTATTTTGTGCAGACCATTGTTGGCGTTAGCGGTATTTGGTTTTTGGATAGTTTTTTTTTGGAAAAGTTTTAAATTTTTTGATCAAATTATGTTTGAAAACGAACCTTACAAGCTTAAAACAGTTCTTTTCAGAACTACTTTTCAAATTTTGAGTTTTAAAGGTAAGTTACATGTGGTTTTGTTATTGAGGGTACGTAAATAAAACTGTTTTGTTTACTTTTAGAAAATGTTTAAAAGTGGACGTGGAACAAGATGTCTTTATAATAATGGCACATTTTAGAAGTGCAACTCGTAATGGGGGATGGAACTTATATATTCTCTCCAAAGTTGCATGGACCAGTTTAGAGAAAGGTTTCCTGACAATCTTGTTGAGTACGAAACATTTGTCCATCAATGGCTTTGAAAACAAGAATTGCATTTGTAAGGGCAAGTCGACTGGAAGGCCTACTATGCTTACAGAACCTGTTCTTGATATACGTGCTCGAATGGAGCACATTCTTAAGAAATCAGTGGAGAAGTTGTCTACTCAGTCCGGTAAAGATAGTATTTTAAATAAAAATTGAAATTAATGTTTACAGTGCCATATTTTTTTTAGAAATGTTTGTTAGTTCTTGCCATAAAGCACTAACCAAAAACTTGGAAATGCATCCATATAAGGTCACAGTATTGCAAGAATTCCTTTTACCAGATTTTAGAAAGAGGGTGCAGTTTTTTCAATGGTTTAATGAGATTCTTAACAATCAATGATGTTTTGGACCGTACTTTCTTCTCTGATGAAGCGTGGTTTCATTTGCCCGGTTAAAATAATTGAAACTTTTTGTACATTGTTTTATCCAAATTTCTTTTGACATGTAATAATTCTCCTAATTTTTTTTATTATGTAGCTTAGGTAGTGTACTTTATTAATAATGTAAAAATAAATCCAAGTCATGTCCATTATTTTAAGTCAAGTAGTTTTATTTAAATATTATGAATAAACTGTGTAAACTAAGAGTTAATGTGACTTGAATTTTCCTATTAAGTTTAAATTGACTAAAATACAAAGGTATAATAAAATATATTAACGGATCTTTGCTAAACCCAACATAGTCAAGGGAACATGGCACCAAAATAGGCCTTACGAGGGATTTTTTGTGCAGTAAGATGGATTTAAATGCGGTTTCTTGCATTCGAATTGTATCAACATATAGAAACTTTGTAAAACAAAGTTAATTAATGGAAAAAAAATACCTGCATTTTTGTATTAGAAAAATGCATTTTTGAAATGCATCTTAAAGTTTGCAACTATACAAAAATTATAACTAGGTAAATAATTCGAGGTCGTTGAACACTCATATAATATTGACAAGGGCCTGGGGAGTACCTGGTGCACGCTAAGAATGGTGTAAACGTCGTCTTCTAAAGTTTTACCACAAATCCTGCTAATGTCGGTCCAACTGTCGTAAAACTCCAAATTGCAAACCTTAAAATGTAATTTAAAAATGATTTTTTTTAACGCAGAAATGCAGGTTTTTACTTTCCAATAATTAAATTTGTTCACAAAGTTTGTAGACGTTGATACGAATTGAATGCAAACAACCGCATTCAAATCCATCTTACTGCACAAAAAATCCGTCGTTTCCTTGACTAGAATTTTTTGTACCTAAATCTAGCAAATTAAATTATTGACAAACAAGAGACTCAAAACTAAATGCATACAAAAATTATCCAAAAAGGCTGTAATAACTTGACTCAAATTACAATTACTTGAAAAAATAATAAATGGTAAATTTTCTAACCTTAAAAAAAATGTTTTTGACATTTAAATATCGATTTTAAAATTCCCGGCGCCAATGAACATTTCTAGGGATATTTTATTAAATTTTGTGCAACCTCTGAATAGGCAACCCGCAACATTTTTGGTCACGTGGTTTACAAACATTAATGAAGACCCTGTATATGTTAGTGTATGTGCAACCCCTTATCTGTCACCTAAGGGGTAGTGTTTGTATGTGTGAGTGTGTGTGTGTGTGTGTGCACGTACGTGATCGAGAAAACACAAATTATAGATTTATGATGATGTTTTGTCTATTCCAGATTTTATGTTTTAATATTTACTTACAGCCCTTTGCCCAAAGCATTACCATACAATTATCCTAGAGTTATATGTATGTCCAGTGTAGCAAAAAAGTGTTAACACTAGAGGAAAAAAAAAGAAAAAAACAAAAGTGGAAGGACCACCTTACATTCTTAAGTGAAGTTCAACTGAACATAAAGAGTGGTTACTTAAAAAAGGAATGTTAGGTTATAAAGAAGAGAAAGAAATAGAAAAAAAAACAGAATAAAAAATCAAAAGTATTAAAAATTTATTAAGTTAACCGTTATTGTTTAAATGTTTTAGCTTGATGAAAAAGAACTATTGGAATCATTGTTTGTCTTTTGTTTTAGGTTAAAATTAGTAAGTAGAGTAAATGACATTTAGATTGTCAATGTCAGTTTTTTTATTGATACTGTTAGAATGTTTATAGATCTCATCATCTCTAGAACCACTCTTTTGTTATAATTGCCTCCACACACAAAATTTTTTGTTTCTTCAAAATTAAAAATATGGCCAAGTTGATTACAATGTTGAGACAATGCACAAGAGTTTTTTCCTAATCTACAATCACTTTTATGTTGTGTTAATCTATCTTTGAGTACTCTAGACGTTTGTCCTATATATACGCCATCGCACTCAGAGCAAGGAATACTATATATTACATTAGATTTTTTTAAACTGTCATCCTTGTCTTTCAGTTTAGTAAAAAGTTTTCCTATTGTTTTAGTGTGTTTAAATGCAATTTTTATTGAATTGTCAGAATGAAACAATTTGGTTATTTTAGTTGCTATACTTTTTATATATGGAAAAGAATAGTAAAAAATAGGAGGATGTTCAATAAATGCACTTATTTCGGGGGTAATGCCGTTATTATCGCTGTCATGGGTGATCACTATTGCTGTATTAAAAATAAGCTTGGTTAATAATTTTTTTGGAAAAGAGTTAAGTAGTAATATGTTGAAAAGTTTTTTTAGGTTATTCTGGACCAATGATGCATGTGAGATTCTCATTATCCGGGTTTTTAATGTTAATATTAGATTTATTTTTGTTTTGGTGGTATGACTCGAGTAATAGTTTATATACCTGCCTGAGCTGGTTGGCTTAGTATACCAGTCAAGAATGATCTGGTTATTTGCTTGTCTTATTACTCTAGTGTTCAAAAAAGGTACACTATTGTTGTTTTCTTTTTCCACCGTAAATTGTGTGTGTTCATTATAGCTATTAAACACTTCAAGAATCTCGTTAATGCCCTCTATTGGTACAGCTGTTATAATATCATCAACGTATTTCTTCAAGAACGGAATTTGAAAAGATAACTTTGGTATACAGACTTCAAGTAAATCATCCATGACATACTGTGAGACAATAGAAGAGATTGTAGCCCCCATAGGGGTACCTAATATTTGCTTATAAAAAATGCCATTAAATTTAAAATATGTGGTTTCTATAATGAATTTTAAAACCTCCAGAAAGCCCTGTTGACTGAGTCTTGTGTGTAAAGAAATAGCTGGCCAATGTTTGGACATGTTTTTTTGTATTAATGTATACGGTATATTGCTAAATAAAGACACTACATCAAGACTAATCAACACGTAGCCATCCCGGGAGCCCCCTCTCGTTTGCAAAATTAGCAAATTGAAAGGAGTCTTTAATATAGTATTCATTGCTGTCACAGTATGAATTTGTTAACACTTCGGTGATATAACTAGCTAATTTACTATTAGGAGCATTGATAGAGGAGATAATAGACCTAAACCAACCAGCTCAGGCAGGTATATAAACTATTACTCGAGTCATACCACCAAAACAAAAATAAATCTAATATTAACATTAAAAACCCGGATAATGAGAATCTCACATGCATCATTGGTCCAGAATAACCTAAAAACTTTTCAACATATTACTACTTAACTTTTTTCCCAAAAAAAATTATTAACCAAGCTTATTTTAATACAGCAATAGTGATCACCCATGACAGCGATAATAACGCATCACCCCGAAATAGTGCATTTATTGAAATCCTCCTATTTTTTACTATTCGTTTCCATATTAAAAGTATAGCAACTAAAATAACCAAATTGTTTCATTCTGACAATTCAATAAAATTTCATTTAAACAATAAAACAATAGGAAAACTTTTTACTAAACTGAAAGACAAGGATGACAGTTTAAAAAAATCTAATGTAATATATACAGGGTCTTCATTAATGTTTGTAAACCACGTGACCAAAAATGTTGCGGGTTGCCTATTCAGAGGTTGCACAAAATTTAATAAAATATCCCTAGAAATATTCATTGGCGCCGGGCATTTTAAAATCGATATTTAAATGTCAATTACATTTTTTAAGGTTAAAAAAAATTAATTTATCTTTTTTTTCAAGAAAATTTGAACCAAGTTTTTACAGCCTTTTTGGATAATTTTTGTGGCATTTAGTTTTGAGTCCTTTTTTCAAAATTTAATTTGAGATTTGGGGTCAAAAACAGCAAGGAAACGAAGGATTTTTGTGCAGAAAGCGAGTTCAAAAGTTGGAAATGGATTTACGAACGCAAATTTTTTCCGCCTTTTTTGGTTTTTTATAGCGGGACCAAATTTTTTTAGGATTTAGTGCTGGTGGGCAAGATGAAAATGGAAGTATTGGCGTCTGTATTGAGTTTTAATTAATTTTTTTTAAAACTTTTTTTGTTATTTATAATTAATTTTTTTAACAATATTGTATCTTATGCTAGGTTTTTCTTGTGTATTGTTTTAATAAATATTATAATGCTTTTTTAGTGAAAAAAGGATCAAGTTGAAAATCTTTACTGGTGAAGATAAGGCTTTGATTTACTGACCTTCATAATTGAATTATAAGGTGGATTTAGGCAAAATAGAATATATTTTATTTCAATAGTCTTTATAAAAAAAATAAAATAAAAATAAGAAATTAAATTAAAGATCACAACTTATTTTAACCCCTTTAGATATACTTATAGAGGAAGTTACTACTAGGCAGCAAGCGAGAGGACAGAAGAATTAAGTATAACTTTCCCTCTCCTTCAGTGCTATTGGTCGGTGAGAAGGGTATATATATCCCACTCGTCGTGCTGATTCGTAGCCAGTCCTTCTGACCAATTAGCACGTTGGAGCGAAAGAGAAAGATTATATTTTTACATTCTTTCTGCACGCTTTTTGGCACGTCTTAACGGTGAGGCTGAATCAGTAGGAATATGCTGGAAACTTTAAAGTTTTTTTTTTTTTTTTACTTGAAATCACAACGCAAGTATTAAAAAATATGGGAATACAGGGTCATGAAAAAAGGATCGCTTTAATCCATAAGATTATGATTTTATCGAAAAAACACCCTAGTTTTCTTTATTTTAAAAAATTTTTTAAAAAAACAACAAACCTTTGACAACGTCTCATAAAAATATTTTTTATATATATATATATATATATATATATATATATATATATATATATATATATATATATATATATATATATATATATATTATATATATATATATATATATATATATATATATATATATATATATATATATATATATATATATATATATAATATATATATATATATATATATATATATATATAAATATTAATGGCCCCGAATTGAACCGTAGTAACTTAATTTTGAGCAGGCCAAAAAAAAACGAGTATTATATCAATGCTGCTCGTGGTCTTCAATTTTTGCGGGGAAATTGCAAAATCTTTTTAAATTAAATCAATTTTCCCCCTTTTACATTTAAAATTCGAATCGCGTTAATTAAAGATTTTTCCTCTTAGAGCGGTGAGGCGCTCACGCTTGCCATTTTAGCGAATTAGTCATGACGTCAGCTTCCGTTTAACTTTTTTTTGCCTCTCTAGAGGAGCCAAAAAGGGCCCTCTGGGAGGGGAATTTAATAAAAAAAAACCCAATTTTGTTTTAATTGTTTTTAAATTGTTTATTATCACAAGACAAATATATTTCATTTCTTTTTCAATTTTAAAAACAAACTCCATGACACTGAGGGCATGAACAATGTAATATGGGCCAGGCCAATTCCATCCATGATGTCATTTTTGACATTGTTGTAAAAATGCATTTTTTGATCAATTTTTAATGACGTCACGCTTAAGACGCTTAAAAAACCCGAAGGCCTATCGCAAAATACTTAACCTTTTGGAAACTGAATATTTTAAGTCGACAATAAAATCCGTCAATTTTTCCCCCCCCCTAGATTTTAAATATTGCGAATCGAAACCTTTTAAAAAAGAGTCCTAATTGAAAATTTAAATCGACCAATCAGAACAAGTTTCGCAATTTGCAAATCGCATTTCCAAGCAAGAACTACGCTTTTTATGGATTAGCATGCGGTTTTTTGTATTCGATTCGTATCAACGTCACAAATTTTTGGGGAAAAAATTTAATTATTGGGGAAAAGAAAACCGATTTCGAAAATAATTAAAAAGATGGCGGGTTTTTATTTTTTGGGGGTTGAAGTACTTGGATTGGCAAGGGGCCCACGGCACCTGGTGCGCGCTAAGGACAGGGAAACGTGGTCTAGTGGAGTTTTCGACAGACAGTTAAGAATTTGGTGAAAAAATTTTTAAGACGACGTTTAACCATCCTTAGCACGTACCGGTACCCCCCGGGCCCCTTTTAAATATATGAGTGTTCAACGA
>JAHBCN010025126.1:0-11560 GCA_019359885.1 Listronotus oregonensis | reverse complement strand
ACCTTTACCAATCCCTCAATTTTTTAAGTACCGAAGATAGTTTAAAAGATTAGATGAAAAACAGTTTTTAGTAGTTGGTAATACCTGGTTATGTCGTTTATGAAATTATTTGATATTTTTTTGTTTTAAAGAGAATAAATGAATAATAATGTTAAAGAAAAATTTTATAAGTTAGGTTCTGGTTATTAAAAATGTTAATACTTTTATATTTTAGAATTTAGGATGTTAGAAGTGTTACTCTTCTTCTAAAACAAAAATGAAGATGTCGTAAGTTGTAAAAAAACAGTAGTAAAAAGAATGTTAAAAAGTTTAATAATGAAAAGTTTTGCTTGTTCCTTTTAAATTGTAAAAACGTTGATTTTCATTAAAAGTAAAACCTATAGCAGTGTCTATTTTATTAATTAAAGAGAAGTAAGTAATAAAATTCTTGTAAATAAATTTTTTTAACAATATTTATTAAACTAAAACATTAATTTTCTAGGAAAATAAAGCAAATACTTTGTCTACTCTAGATGAATCTACCTACCGAAATGTATCAATAAAATTTAGTAGGCATGAATTATATTAAAGATCCTGGTAAAAATCCAAATTAGAAGAAGTTCTGCAGTATTGGTTATTCGATCTATCTATTGTTTTGCCTGTTTTGAAAAAATATAAAAATTACTTTGTGCTTAAATTTTATTCTATTCCGTGCAAGAGTGCAAGGTAATTATTTTTTAATTCTTTTTTAGGCTTAATGGATTTTAAACGCAAAATTTCGAACTAAACTATTTCTTGTTATCTAGTTACCATGAAACGTTTAAATATGTTCTGCGTTGTCAAGTTTTTTGTTTTTTCACTTTTTGTTAAATTTAACAATTGTCAAGTCTATTGCTAACTTTAACAAAGCGATCATCACTCGGCCGTAAGTGTTGTAGAAGGCGCCATTTCCAAGATAGAAAAACAATATTCTAAAGAGGGTCTGATTTGAGATACAAACAGAGTATACAGATTGGACAAAGATAAATACTTTCTGGCTCAAAAGAGAAATCCAAGCTTTTTCGAAGCTGCTGAGGCTATGTAATGTTGTTATGGCAGTCAAGATTTCCAAATCAGCCTTATTGACTGGCTCGAGAAATTGAATATTAGAGTGAAAGGTACTACCGCCAGCAAAACTATGAATATAATTGATTGCGGAAAAGAGAAGATCGTTAATAGGCCTTTTCATCACAATATTTTTTTGTGCGCATGCGTCAGTATCAGCCATTTTTTTCGTACTGTTTTTTGTAAACAAGCATGTTAAAGGGCCGCAAAACATAATTAAAATAAAAAAAATACTAAAGAAAGTACATTTATTGAAGAAAAGCAATACGAAAATAAAAAAAAAGTGTTTAATTAAAATAGGTTTTTTAACATTATTATAATATATCAAAGAAGGAACGAAGAAGGGTTTTTAGGAGTGTAAGAGGATCACCTTATAAATCATTTAAAACAATCATTTAAAATAAAAAATAATTGGTATTTTGAATAAAATTATAGAACTTTTTGTAAGTAAAGAATAAGTCCTAACCCTCAATTGCTCATTTCCCTTTTGACGTCCAGACATTTGTTACCTTTTTAATTGGTACAATTATGGGATTCAACTGAATTATAAACAAGAAGCACCATTAACGATTTTTCCCAGTAAATGATTTAATTGAGGAGATAATACTGCATTCCCACCATTGTCGATCAAAACAGTACGAAACTTTTGAATTGCCGCCATTTCAAATGGGACTGGCTTGCCTTGTACATGATGAAAAGGCCTATGTGGAAAACAGAGTGGTATGTGGTAGTGTTTTCATTTTAGATTAGCTATTGATTATTATTTCAAATTAAGAATAAACTCATTAAAGCAATTTTATGATTGATTATGAATTTTCGGTTCCTAAATAGAATAATAAAAAAATAATAAAAAAGTTAATAAATTTAGGCTTGCGTTTTTGAGAATGTGGTTGTAATCATTTGTCATCATTTTAATAAAATTCTAAATTATCAAGGAAATCTATGCATTTTTGCAAAAATATATACAAAGTATATTTTTGGAGAGCGAAATTTTCTATCTAAGTGGCAAATTGTTGCAAAATATACGAAAAAAAGAACAAATTAAAAAAAAAAAAAAATATTTAAAATGGTTTTCATTTAGATACCTATTATTGAGGCCCAAATTAGGGAGTTTATTCATGAGATACATTTAATTTAAATTTTGCTTGAAATTTTTATTAACACTTTGTTTTAATTCGTTGCTAAAACCAGTATTTAAAAAAAAAATTCTTCACTTTTTTATTAAAAAATGCTTCGTTTGCCCTTCTTCTAAGCTTAAATACTTCAGGTTTATTTTCAACTAACCATAACTAATATTACACGTATAGAAAGAAAAAAATTGCTAATCTCTATCTTTAAACAACCTTTAATTTTGGTCTTTACTATTTTTTATTGATACAATGTTTCCGAGTTATCAGAAGAAACGATTCAAAATTAAACATATTATAGATGAAAAAGGAACCCTTTTTGATTCCAAATAACTAGAAGAGCTTTGACTAATTGAAAAAAATTATAAAGCATGTTTTGCTTAGAATTTGTTCGTTTATCGATTGCTGCAGTTATTATTTTCACGCCCCAAAAAAAGGCACCACCTCCCATTACAATTTTTTGGCCAATTCACCAACTGGCGAATTTTTAATCAGTTTAGTCCTAAGAAATTAAAGTATGTGATTTTTGAGATAACCTCAAGCAACCTATAAACGGGGCATCTTATTGTTATTTTACAGAAAGTTTTAAAAGTACCGTTTAATAATTTCTCTACTTGCGGAATAAAAAAATGTATTGAAATTTTAAATTTATTTTTGTAAGACACTTTAAATAAAACTAATAAAATGTTCATTTAAAAATCCCTTAGGGTTGACAAGTCAGGAGGACATATAAAAAGTTTATAAAAATCAAGCAATTAAAACTTTAAAGAGCAAATAAAGTTTATGCCCGTTTTTGGATACCACACTCTATGGTCAGTTTTCCTTTCCTCCTCCTCCTTCTTTCTCTTTTAGTTTTCCTTCTTCCTCTTCTTTCTTTTTTTTTCCTTTCTATTTTTTTTCACTTTACTAGAATTTGGAAATAATGATGATGGCACACCCGAACGTAAAGATCCGGAGATAAAATACCCCTCCATTCGGTTCTCCGGGGAGGGGTACATTTGGGGGCCACCATCGAAAAGTCTGATATCGTTCACAAAATTGGGAACTTCAACGTAAACTTGTTCACCATTATCTTCAATTCTCCAAACCCCACCATTTCTTACCGAAACCCAAATAAGTCCCAAAACAGCAACCAACCACCTTTTTCCCAGGTTATCTTTTCGAACCCATGGGGCGTTTGTGTTTTGTTCCAACGACCTGGCTTGTGTCAGGGTTTCTAACCTGAATCGGATAGGCCTGATATTCTTTGGCTTAAACTTACTTTCAGATCTTTCTAAATTCATCAGCTGTATATACCGGACCCCGTCTGACAATTCCTACAACGAGTTCTTTGATTCCCTTTGAATAAAGATCGACAATATTATTTCCCAGTTTCCATTGGCCGAAATAATCGTCCTTGGGGATTTTAATGTTCATAATAAGGATTGGCTAGGCTCCACAAAAACTGATACACAAGGGAGCAGCAAAAAATTTCGCAACCAACCGCTCACCAATCTAATTATGGAACCTACCTACTTTCCTAGGGTTCCCACCCATAACTAACCCCCCAGATCTTTTCTTACTTCCACCCCCGAACTCTATCATGCATCAGTAATTTCCCTTCTTGGGGGTGGCACCCGGCCCCGGGTGGCGGATTGGGATCGGCCAGGTCTCTCAAGGAATCTGGCTAGTGGCGACTATAAGTGGGTGAGAGAAGATAAAATTCTCAAAACCTTTGCGGGTCGCTGGCGGACCACCACCAGTGCTCACATCTAGTAACCTGGTACCATTTCTCCCCTTCTTAAACTAGTCTTGGGAGACCTTTTTTTCTATCGGCCTCCCTTGGCCAACTCTTTTCTTCCAACCCCTACGCCATTGGGTTTCCAAAGGCTAGGAGCTACTCATTTTCCCACTACTTCTTCTTTCTTCTAACCAACCCAAGGTGGTGAGGACATCCGTGCCGAAGAGATGCGTGGCACATGGGAGATGTCTTTAAGAGCCCTCCAGAATCCTGGCGCCCTTCTGGGGGTAAATAGCCTTGTCCCAGTGGGCTCGCTGGGATGGACCTTTCCGCACCACTCGTGGGAATCATATGGATTCGACAAAGCCGGGAAAACCCCAGAATCTGGGGATCCAAAACAAGGATCTCAACACAGGTGACTGGAGGCTCATCAGCAGCCGTAGTGAGAAACAGGGCATCACCCTTGTACTTGCATGGACGAACACCCCTGAAGGAGTTGGGCAAGAGGGGCTACCAAACCTTTCTGGGCCTAAACCCAATCACCTTCAGAGGACTAAAGCTCACAAACAGGAGTCTGCAGGAACTGGGTGTTCAAGCAAACCTGCAACATAACAGGGCAGCCACGGCTGTCCTATGCGGCTCCTATCTGTGGAGACGCGGACATAGCCCTCATACAAGAACCTTGGCTTTTTAAAGGAAAAGTTGGGGCCTTAGGCGAAGCCGGAGGTAAGTTTTATGACTCCAACCTGGTAAGTCAGATCCTGCATATTTATTAAGAAGGAATTACATGCCTAAAAACGACTGAATTCTGTTCTAACCAGGCGGCGGTAAGGTGAAATACATCATGGAAGGTGTATGGACGAAGCTGCCCGCTTCAACCTATCTTCCATATGATGCAACGATCCACCCCCATCTGAGGAACCCGCCAGTTGGAGCAACGTAGGCGTTAACCTACAGCTCATTATTGGGATGGATGCCAACGCACACCACACTGCGGGGAAGAGTTATCAACAGAAGAGGTGAGTCCCTTTTAGACTTTATTATTTCTGAAAATTTAGAGATATTAAATGGGGGGAATGAACCTACTTTTGTGATGAGCCCGTAAAGAGGTAATCGACGTTACTTTGGCATCTCCCTATACGATCCCAGGTAACTGGTGGTATGTATTGAGGAACCGTCCGTCTGATCACAGGCACACCCTGGCGATCTCTGCATTTCAGAGGCCAAGGGGAGGTCCCGAGGAGCACGGACTGGGAGAAATACAAGGAAACTTTGACCATCAACTGCAGTAACGTCAAAACCAGCATTAGGAATACTACTGACATAGAGCTTCTTCCTGTGAACTACTGGAGGCTATTACAAACCTTATCAAATAACTGTCCTCTAGTAAAGCAAACCGCCAGGAAAAAATCTACCTGGGGAATAACGAACTACTGGAGCTAAGAAAAAAACCCGCAGACTGTTCAACAGAGGAAGAAAACAGGTGAGGGGAAATATCAATCTGCACTCACCGAATACAATAAACGGGTCCAAGGCTCGGATTCATGGAGGAAATACGCGGAGGTTGAAAAACCATCGGCAGCCGACCCAAAAAACCTGTCCAAAGATCCGGTCAATCCTATTGGCACTCTAAAAAAACCAGATGGAACCTACTCTGAAACTGGCAGGGAAACTTTGGGGAAATTTTTCTCCAAACACATCTCCAGGATAAGGGGAAAAATCACTTAATGAGACCTACCCAGTCGTCAATGTTCCGAATATTGGCCCACAAGAAGGACTGGGGTAGCAAAGGAAGTCATAACCTACGAAAAAATCGAGGGGCCGAAGCCTACAAAGCACCTGGACCTGATGGGATAATCCAGCACTAAAGCAGGAAAGCAAACCCTAGTTCCACTGCTTTGTAAACTCTTCCGTGCAAGCCTAGCTACGAGCTATTTGCCCAATGCATGGAAGCAGACTAAAATGGTCTTCATTCCAAAGGGGTAAGGACTGCCCCAGGGGGACTTAACAATTACATTGTCGTCTTTTATGATAAAAACAATGGAAAAACTATCAAGGAAAATCCTGACAGAGGGCCACTCCACAAAAACCAACATGCCTTCTAAAAATCAAGTCAAAAACCGATTGCCACAACAACAAGAAACGCCGTGCTTTCTTGCCGAGAACCCCCACTAAGGGGGTTAATGTTAACGACACCATTTTAGGTGGATAAACAACATGTTACTTGGCAGACGAGCGCAAGCAACGTTATTCAGCGAAACAATGGAGGTGTCAGTGGTCAAAGGATGCCACAGGGAGGGTTCTATCCCCACTACTGTGGGATATGGTTGTTGACGAACTCCTGGTGGAACTGAATAATAATGGCTTCTATACCCAGGGTATGCGGATGACATCACTATACTTGTCGTGGGGAAGCATAACAAAACAACCTCGGAGCTTATGAGGGCACGAGAATTGTGGAGGGATGGTGCAACAAGGAAAACCTTACTGTTAATCCTAGCAAAACTCGCTAATACTCCTTCACTAGACGAAGGAAGCTGGATGATTTAAAATCTCCTCACTTCTTCGGTACCACACTCGGCTATGTTCAGGAGGTAAAGTACCTTGGATTAACCCTGGATTCTAAGCTAACCTGGAATCCACATATGCAGAATGTGATTAATAGGGGCAAAATGGCTCTAATGCTACCAAAGAGCGGTGGGGAAGAATTGAGGGATTTCAGCCACGCATAGTACACTGGTTGTACACTGCTGTGGTAAGACCCATGATAACCTACGGTTCAACTATCTGGTGGCCAAAAATAGAACAGAGAAAGCAGAGCTGGAGTTATCAAACTCCAGCGACTAGCATGTCTCTGTATAACGGGAGCTATTAGAAGCATTCCAACTGCAGCCATGGAAACCCTACTAAGCCTCCCCCTCTTGGTATAATTATTAAGGCGGAGGCGAGGATTGGGGCATACAGGCTGAAATGTAACGGCAACTGGTGCTCTGGGCCTGCCCTAGGACACACCAGTAACGAGCAGTATCACAAACCCAATATTTGAGATGGGGAGGATACAATGCCAAAACGAATAAATACACACAGACCATACAAAACCCAGCTTACCTGGCGGTAGTGAGCGATCTCCTGGTCAGTCTCGGAAGTTGGTTTGGTATACCGATGGATCCAAGACTGACAATGGAGCCGGCGCAGGAATACATGGTATGACCCCCAGGTTCAATGCTTATGCTTCCCTGGGGAAATATGCCACTGTTTTCCAGGCGGAAATATATGCCATTGAACTTTGTCTGCGAGAGAACTTGAGGAGGAGATATAAGGGCAGGGACATTACTATCTTCTCTGATAGTCAAGCGGCCATAAAAGCTTGGCATCCCAACAAGTCAACTCAAGGTTGGTTTGGAACTGTCTGCAATGCCTCCAAACCGGCTAACCACAACAAAGTTACACTTTCCTGGGTGCCAGGACACAGGGGAATACAAGGGCAATGAAAATGCAGACTCCCGGCCAGGCGAGGCTCCGCAGCAATGTTTGTGGGTCCTGAACCTGTTTTTGAATACCAAAGCCTGGTTCGTGGCTACATGACTCGGTGGATTCAAACACAACATCAGTCATACTGGAACCACATTCCAAGGCAAAATCACAGTAAATCAATGCTGGACTCACCATCGAAAGCATTGACAAGTGAACTACTAAAACTAAATAGGAATCAGATTAGGTTATGACAGGATTAATAACCGGACACTGCACCCTAAGAAAACATATGCACACTATGGGCATCTATAGAGAATGACCCATTTGCAGACTATGTGACGAAGAGGAAGAGACAGCCTCTCACATCATATATGAGTGCCCTGCACTTACATACTGGAGAACAAAACCAAAACCTCAAGGACACTAACCACCAGGAGGCTGGAGACCAGAAAAGAACAGTAAAAGGGCTACTACACCTGTCTAAGGTGTCAAACCTTTTTAACTGAAAAAAATACACAAGAGATACAACAAGCCCTGTAGGCGAGTGTCGAGGCGGTCAAACCTCAACTTGTGTATTTACTTTTCAATCAATCAATCAATCAAACTGCTTCCCTTGATCGCTCTGACCATGGTTTGGTCACCGTATCATACTCCACTCATTTGAGGCAACTGAAAGCATGCTCCACGAACCGTCTGGCACTCACTCCGGCACTGGGATGGTCTAAGAGATTTCTTTGCCAGCTACCCTTGGAATCCCACCTGCTTTTCTACTCACGATCCTTCAGAAATATGTAAACAAATTACCGAAATAATTCAACTAGGCATTGAGACCTACATTCCCCACACTAAAAAGAACCCCATAACTTCAAATCACAAACCATGATTTTCTAAATCCTGTGACAAAGCCAGACTTTTAAAACTTCAAGCCCACAAAAAGTTTCTTCAAAACCCCAGTCCCGAAAATCGACAGGCTAGCATCGAAGCAAGAAATCAGTATAATCAGACCATCTCAGAAGCAAAAGACCGTTTTAACAATCGAATAAAAGATAAAGTTCTCTCTTGCTCAAATGGCAGTAAAGCTTTTGGTCCTTTGCCAAAAATATTAATCAGAACTTTTGCACAAATTATTTTCCACCTAATCTCTGAAGATGGAATTGTCTCTACTTCCAAAGGAAAAGCTGAACTATTTGCCAAACAATTTGCTGCCAATTCTACGCTTGATCCTCCTATTAATCTTCCTCTTCCAACAGTTTTCCCTGTTTCTCATAAAATGCCCGATATAATTTTTAAAGTCAAACAGATCAAGCGTATTCTTTCTTCTCTTAATACTAAAAAATCGTCTGGGCTAGATGGTATACCAGCAATGGTCTTAAAAAAATGTGCTCCCGAGCTTGCACCCATCTTAACTTGCCTCTTCCGAATCTCTTACGACACGGGAATTTTCCCGGAGAGTTGGAAAGCTGCACGTGTGCAACCTGTCCCCAAAAAAGGATCCAAAAGTCTCCCTTCTAACTATAGACCTATATCTCTTCTTTCAGTTGTTTGCAAAGTAATGGAACAATTCATTAATTCCCAAATCTTAAAGTATCTGAAAAAACATAAGATGATAGACAATATGGATTCCGTCACAGTAGATCCACAGCTGATCTTCTTTCCTTTGTCTCACACAACTGGAACAAGTCCCTTGAGTTTCTTGGTGAATCCCAGATCGTTGCTCTTGACATATCCAAAGCTTTTGATCAGGTCTGGCATGATGGGCTTCTTAACAAACTTCCTTCTACGGTTTTTCACCTAAGCTTTGCTCTTGGCTTTCCAGTTTCCTTTTTAATCGACATATATCAGTTAGTGTAGATGGTCATTCCTCCAGCTTCTACCAAATTATTGCTGGGGTGCCCCGGGCTCAGTGCTGGCACCCATGCTGTTTCTTTCTACACATTAACGATCGCTCTCTTCCACAATCAATCCCATTCATAGTTTTGCTGACGATAGTCCCTCCACTCGTATTCAATTTCTAAGCCACCAGTGTAATCCTGATTTTGAAAACAAGCGCAGGTCAATGCAGATATCTCTTTCACAAGACCTCAAACTTATCTTGGATTGGGGCGCCAAAAATCGTGTTCAGTTTAATGCCTCAAAAACACAGTCATGTTCGCTGTCGCGAAAAAAGTCTGCGAATGCTCATCCCTTACATATGAGCGGCCAAGTTCTGCAGAACAAAGAGTCGTTTACTTTTGAGAATAACCTTAACTGGCACAAACACATTTCATCCATAGCTTCGGCAGCTTCAAAAAAGATTGGATTCCTCTTCCGAGCCAGAAAATATTTCTCTTCTTCGAATCTTTACACTCTGTATGTATCCCAAATCAGACCCTCTTTAGAATATTGTTCTCATGTCTGGGGAATGGCGTCCCCTACAACACTTAGCATTCTGGACTTCATTCAAAAAAGAGCCGTTCGTCTTATTAATGATCCAACGCTCACAGAAAGGCTTCCTCTTCTTGCCCACCGTCGAGCTGTAGGGGATTTGTCGCTCTTCTATAGGTATTTTCACGGCTTCTGCTCAGACGAATTGGCCAGTATAATTCCTTCTCTGGCAGCTCCCAATAGAGCAACACATAGTGCAACTTTTATGCATCCTTTTACAGTTCAGTAAGAGAGGCCCCGAACTTACCGCTTTCTTCGTCCTTCATCCCTAGAGTGTCAAGACTATGGAACCTGCGACCCGCAAAAGTTTTTACTTCCCCCAATCTCCAAATATTTAAGTCCCGTGTGAACAAACTTCCTCTCACCACACTTAAGACACCCACGGTACGTTAGTACTTAGGCATCAGCCTTCGTGGACTATCCCAAGATTTAAAAAAAAGTTTTTTTTGTTTTTCTTTTAGAAAACGAAATGTCAAGAAATTAATTTGTATTATCGATTTCTTTTTTCACGGTGAACTTTATTTTGGAGTGTAAGCTGTAGTAGGTGATAAGGTGCCAGTTCTTTAACGCTACCTGTCAAACAGATAAGTACGTATATCGTCCACATATCTAAACCAAAGACTTGTGTTTTTTGCAAAATTTGTTTTTAAAAGATTTCTTCTGGGTTGGACATATTTATTTTGGCTAATAGTGAACTTAACCGTGAACCCATAGCCCATCTTTTAATCGCTCGCAAGCTGGCTCGCCCATAAAAATATTTGTTTAATAAAGTCCTAATTTATATACTAGTTATATAAATAACTATTATAATTTGATTAAGAGTCGATTTAATCTTTTAAAATTATTTTTCGTGTTTTACATTATTCGTATATCTACGATGTACAGCCAGGACAAAGACAAGTATGTATAATATTATTTGATTTCATCTGCCACCTGGCATTAAGCTACAACCCGCTATACAGACTAATGCAAATGGAAAAATACCGTTTTTCGTTATCTAGAATATAAAGATCTTAGGAAATCTTAAAAGATGACAATTTTTATGAATGCGCTCTTTTAAAAAACGATAAGAAAACCCATTTCTTGGATAATTATCGTATTTAACTGCAAATACGCGCCCCTAAATTTTATAGCACGCCATAAAATTTCTAATTTCTCGCATCGCGTATTTTGTAACAAGTCAAACATCATTTGTACGTAATTTTAACATTATGAACGTTATTTAGGCCCGATAATGGGCTTTGAATGCCCATGCAGCTCGCCCTTGTAATTACTTTCCTCTGACTTGCACTATTTGGTTATTTCATTAGTTTATCATTTTGCGGGCGGTTTTCGGTGGGTTAAGACAGGGGTGTACTTTTAAATTTTTTATGAAAAACTGTATCATAACATACGATTTCAAGGAAGTATAATATTGTCACGATATACGTGGTGTCCTGCTAAGGTCGTCCTCCGGCGATATCTCGAGAACACTTAAACGCATAGCTTTCTGAATATATTATATTTATAATAAAACTGGCCTCCATCAGAAAACGCTGAAAAATTTTTTAAGTTTTCCATCATTATTGATCTATAATCCTTGAAAGGGAAAATGTTAGATAGCAATAATACCTGCTATCAACCTAGGGGATTTTAAGCGGGGATTATGATAATGCCCGCTTTTAATGCCCAATGCGCTATAATGGAAATTTTATTGCTTATCCAATTTTTTTTTCTCTCCCAAAAAAGATCA
>JAHBCN010025125.1:0-11388 GCA_019359885.1 Listronotus oregonensis | reverse complement strand
TTAAAGAATAAAAAAAAAAATTTTTTTTATCTTTTAAAATACCGAAAATTCTTTAAATAATTTCAAACCAAACATTAATACCAAGAACTAATATTTTTTTTAAAAAAAAAAAACAAAAAAAATTATTTTCTTAATTTTTTTTTTAAAAAAAAACTTAAAATTTTTTAAAAAAAAATTTTTTTAACCTGCTTTTATATAGATACCTAAACTTAAACTTAAATTATTTAATAATAAAGTTCTATATAAAAAAAAAAAAAATAATTTGTTTCAATAAAAAAAAAAAAACCCCGGAAAAAAAATATTTAGTAAGTATTTAAGTACTTTTTTTTTAAATAAAAAATTGCGCTTTTTTTTTTAAAACAAAAAAAATTTTTTATAAAACAAAAAAAAAAAAACACATAGTAAATAGATACATATTTTTTAAAACCCAAAAATTATTTAATAATAGTAAAATTTTTTAAAACCCTTTTAAAAAAAAAATAATTAATTACAATAACAATAAAAAAAAAGATAAATAATTGGTGAGTAGTTTAGAACTAAAAGGGGCATAATCGGTTTTTAAAAAAATAATTATTGAATTATGAATGATTTCAATAATCGGATAATATGATAATTCGAATTAAAAAATTTTTTTATTTTTTAATCGTTTAATTTTAAATTTTGATTTCTGAATGAATATGTAAAAAAATTTTCCGATGTAACTAAACACAAACACTAAATATTATATACAGTTTGTAAAAAAGCCCCTTTAAAAAATTTTTGTCAACGGGGTTTTTAAATTTTTTGACACTGTAAAATTATATTATTATTACTATTATTATTTTGGGGGGGAAAAAAAAATTTTTTTCTTTTTGCCATAATTTTTCTTACCCCACACCGTTTTTATTGAAATTTTGTATCCCGGGTTTTTTGGGGGTTGATAAAAAAAATTTCGAAGTCAATTTTTTTTTTTTTCTGCTATTTTTTAATTTATAACGCCCCATTCAAAAAAACCCCAAAAAAATTTTTTCCAAAAATTCCCCCTTTAAAAAACAATTCCCCCCAAAATGGAAGATTTTATCGAAATACACTTATTATTTTATAAGATAAATTTAATTTCCCCTTTTATTTAAAAAAAATTTTTTTTTAAAAAAAAAAAACACAAAAATTTCCCAAAAAATTTTATTTTTTTCTTTTATAAATGTCAAAAAAATTTTCTAGAGATTTTGACTTTTTTTTTTTTGGGACGCCAGGGACCCGCAAAAAAAACGAAGGCCTCTTTATAAATTTGAATTATTTTAATTTTCGCGTTTTAAAATTTTTAAAAAAACGCATTCAATTTTTGTGGGTCCCTGGTGTAAACAAAAATTTTTAAAATACCTACCTGCAATTTTTTTACATTTTTAAAAAAAAAATAATTTTTTTTAAAATTTTTGTGTTTTTTTATTTAAAAAAATTTTTAAAATTTAAAATAAAAATTTATATAATATAATAAGTATATTAAAAAAATCTTCCATTTTGGGGGTAATTTTTTTTAAAAGGGGAATTTTTTGGTTTGGGGGTGGGGGGTTGGTTCAAGTGGGGGCGTTATAACTTAAAATCTGCGAGTCCGACAAAATATGACTTCAGATTGTGATGGGCCCCAAAAAAACCCCCGTATCAAAATTTTTTAAAAAAATTCCCCCCCGGGGGAAAATAAAAAAAAATTTCCTTTTTATAATTAAGTTGTCCTCTCTATTTACATAAATATATACTTTACTATTAAAATATTAAATCTTTTTTAGTTATTACTTTATTACAGGGTTTTTTTTTGCGACGCGAAAAAATTTTTTAAAACAGGTTATTTTTCGTAATTCAAATTAAATCTGAATAATCGCATGATAGGGGTTTTTTTCAATAATAAAAAAACGATTTTTTTTAATTCAAAAATTTTCCCATCACTATTTAGAACTTTTTTTTTTTTTAAATAAATAATTGCGCTTTTTTATTTAAATAAACAAAAAAAAAAACCCAAAAAAAAACGTAAAAAAAAAGGACAATACATTTTACATTTTTTTCCATTAAAAACAAGGCACTATTAAAACCTAAATTACAAAAAAAATTTCAAATGTAATAAAATTAACATAGGGGGAAAAAAACTCGGCCATTATCCATCCTCATAAAAACATATTTAACATACATTAAAACCACAAATCAGAAATGGGGTTTTAAAAAGCATTTAATAATACCCTTTTGGGAAAAAAACCCAAAAGTTTCAACATTTTAACAAAGGCTATTTTTTTTTAAAAAAGGGGTAAAAAAATATTTTTTTTTAAAATTTTTTTTAAATTAAGATAACGGTGTTGCTTTTAAAATCGGGTAATTTAGACTCGCGTTTTTTCCACCTCCGAACAAAAAACCCCTTTTTAAAGGGGTTGGGGAACCCTTTTAAAAATCTTTTTTAAGTTTTGGGGGAGGGGGGCGGGGGAAAAAAAACATTTTTAAAAATTTTAAAAAATTTGGGGGGGGTTTTTTTTCCCAAAATTTTTAAATTGGGGGTTTTAATTTTTCCAAATTATTTTGAAGTTATAAACAAAATTTTAACAACGTATTAGATAAACCCGGGGAATATATAATTACACTTAAAAAAAAATTTAACCTCTACTCATATCAAAAATTATAAAAATTTTTTAAATAACTTTTCTGTAGGGATAATTTAGACAAATTCAAAAGCCCTAAGTTCTAGTTGGTCATGGTTAGTTCTGGTTAGCAAAGCGGCTTTTAATTTTCCCCAATTATATATCAGACGTAAAAATGCGGAGGCGTATTAGAAAAGACCCATGATTTGCTTAAAAAACCAAAAAAAAAAGTTTTTTTACATTTAATGCATTATTTAGAAATAGTCTACTTTAACATAATAAAGCATGTTTTATGTGTCAACACTGTCAAGAAGCTCGTCAGCGGGGGTGTCGCTAGACGCGAGTTAATTGAGCATGTGCGCGTGACGTCACCAAAGGTAAGGTTATACTTCGTGGATCAACAACAACCCTTTTTTTTTCGTGTTTTGTGTCAAAGGTGTTTAACACCATTAAATCCTAGTGGTAAAAAAGGCTTTAAAATTGTATCAAAATTACTTTTTGCTTAATTGTAAAATTTGGAAGCAACAAAATGAAGCGCCATACATTAAATATCAGTGCTTTGAATCAATTACGGCATAATTAGACAATAAAAATCTAACCTCAAAAAAATAAACCTTAAAATAACTTTTAAAGAAAAATCCAAGTAAAATATGGACCGGACAATAAAAAACCCGCTTACTAAATGCTAAAATGGCCATTGTTGTTGATTCAGGAAGGATGAAATAACATTTGGCTGTCACGTACCGCACAAAATCAATTGAAATAATACTAAGTTATTTAGGCTTAAAGCTATAGTAATTACGGGTTATCTTTAAATCATAAGCTTGCCTTCTTTCTTATTTCTTATTTATAGTTAACATAACAGTCACCGATTTGTCACCAAAACGTTGTTCTTTTGTATTTTTAAATATTTAAAAGTATATTTTAAGTCGATAAGCAAATTTGTTTAAGGGTCAATTGACCACAGTCCGCACCAGCCACAAAAATATGAAACATATCTGTAGAAGCTTTATTACTAAAAGATATTTTTTTTTCTATGATTGCTATGAAAACACCAAGGGAAACAAGGCCTGAAAGTGACTTATTTTATACAGCTGTCTGAATTTTTTTCTTACGGGCTAGACGTTTAAACTGTATGTATAAAAAATATGGCCCACTCAATATTTTATTCACACATCGATATCTCCGCTGTAAAAGGAGGCTTTAAAGTTTTCGGCTGCCGTTTTACCGTTCATTTGTTTTCCATTTTTACTTTTGGTCTTAAATACCTAAAAAAACATTTTGAACATACCCCTCTAAAATTAACAATGGCGCTTGCAGTAGCGAAAAACACATTGTTGTCATTTTTAACCCTCCACCCCCCATCCCTGCATACTTTTTTCGAGTCTAAAACTATAAAGTCATATTCAGGTAATCACCTTCTAACACCTTTTAACCGGTTACAAATTAAAGTCATGTAAATTACCTACGGACTGGGCTATTAATAGTATATTGTGCAACAAGTGAGAAAAGTATAGCATTTAAGCGAGTGGGAAATGTGCTTCTCTTAATATATAAGTATTTTTTATTAATAATATAGTCAATCATAATAAATTTATTTTTATTTTTTATTAACGTTTTTATTTATGAATCAACAATAAACTAGTAACTGTAATAATTAACCTGTTTGCGTTATTCATTTTAAAAAAGTAATTAAGAAATTTTAGTGTCTGTATCGGATAAAATACAACTTTCATAAAACTGACGTTTGCAATAAATATGGCCCTCGCCGATGCATTCATTTTTGTTTAATCGTTCCTATGCGACGCCAACTGCCACAGGCTGCTAGATAATGTCAAAGTCGCGAATCAAAGGCCTATTTCTACTATTTCATATAGCAATTGAGAGCAAATAACTTTTCTTACTAGAGAGAAAAGTACCTTTCTCACTGTTTGTGGGTTTTTCTTATTGCATAAAAATATTTTATTATAAAAGCTAATAACCTGTGAGAAAAATGTTACTTTTAGTGCTAGTCATGGAAAAAAGTATTATTAAGTATTTATAGGTACGCCAGGGTCGCCGCCAGAAAAAAAATAAGGTCAATAATTTACTAGTCTAGAATTAATTAAATTAAAAACACAAATAAATTTATCACAACATTTTTAAGATAATAATCATACTCATTTAAATGTATAGGTAATATTGTTTTTTAGGTAATTTTTTAAAACCCAGGCGGGGATCGACGGTCACCTCCTGACCCCCTGCCGGCGGCCCTGTGGTACGCCCAAGTACTAAAACAGTTCAGTCGTGGGAAAAGTGTACAACTCTTTTGAAAAGCATTTTTCTCATTCATGTGTGACTTATGGCACTCGCCTGCGGATCGTGTCATCAAACTGTCACAATCATATGAAAGATGCTGTTTTTAATCTATGTTGTACAATATGCGTTGGTTCTTGTAATGTAATGTACTTTATTAGATCTTGTATATTTTAAAACTAATGTATGTTTTCATTGTTGCAGATACAGCTTCAATTTGAAAAATTTGAACTGGACAATCCAAATGACTGTGTATCAAATTTTGTGGAAGTGTTTTCGAATGACACCATAAACTCTAAAAAAAAGTTTTGTGGCTCAATTGCGGACACAGTGTTATCGGACGATAATCACAACGTGTTAATAGTGCGATTTTATGCTGAGTTTTTGGGTAATAAGACTACATTTTTTGCAAATTTTACTGCGTTTAGAGTATATACCAAAGGTAAGTTATTTAGGTGGTAGTTGTTTATTTTTTTGAATTAAAACATAGTATTTTAAAATTATGGTCTGGTGATCTGAAACAAGAGTTCCTCAAATTTTACTTAAATCGGTATTATATAGAGTCCGTAACAAGGAAATTGGGAAAAATGAACTACCCTTTATTTGGAAAAACGTTATTAGGATACATACTAATATTATTCAGAATCAACATTTACGTCATAATCTGGAGTTATAGATTGTTAATGGTGTTTAAAAAATCCTATAACTAAGGTTTTTTGCCTTTATAAAGATATTTATTACTTTTATTCAAGAAATATTTAACTATTTGGGAATGTTGACAAAAAAATATGTACCTATTACGTATCCAAATAAAAAAGGACGCCGGATGTATCTTGGAAACTATTTATCGCACAGCGTTGTGAAAGAAATATTTTTAGTAAAGGTAGTCAAGAAAAATAGCTGGAGATTATTTTGAAGTTTTTAAAACTGTTTGGTTGTAGACTTTTTGTCGTATTTCTAATAATAAGGATGGGGGAAGATAATAAGGTTAACTTTCAAATAGCTTTATCTTCCACATCAGTTATTGAAAATGGTTTTAGTGGGCACTAGTTTCAAAGAAAATTTAAAGCTTTTTTAAATGTTGTCCTTTTCGTTGTCGGCTAGTTTGTGGTTCACCAACTAGAGGGGCGTTGTTTAAAGAATACTCGGCTTTTCAAAATTTTCTTAAGAAAGTTAAATACGACGATAGAATTTTTTATTGTAGTTTTAAAAGAGAAAAAATATCTACATTCTGACGTAACCCTCATTTTCATATCTACATTTGTTTTTGAGTTATTTTTTAGTAACCCGTTTTCTAAATGATATTAACGATAAAATTTGGTAAACTGTTGTTTTAGATTTTAGGTCATGCAGATTATAACCCTAAAATATTGTTATTAAAATTTAAAATTGGTAAAGTGTTGTTTTCGGTCATGCAGATCATAACCCCAAAATATTGTTTTTAATTTTTAAAATGTTTGGCCTATTTGTCGTTTTATCTTGGGCATGCTGTATTATACGAAAAAATAAGTTTTACATTATTTTATGTTTTAAAGTTATTTGTTCGCTTTATTTAGGCCTAATTGTATTTTCAGTTTCTGTTATTTATGTTCTTTTGTCCTAAAATTTGTCACAATGGCACGTGTTTTACCAACTTAGTTATTGGTAGACACAGATTGGCTTACCCCGTGTTATTTTTATTTGTGTGGTTTTTAAAGCATAATATTTACCGCACTGAAAAAACACAAAACTGCCTTAATATTATTGTAAACAGTTTGAAATCTTGAAAAGAAGAAATAATATATTTAGTGCAATAAAATGCTTTTCATTTGCTAATAAAGTAAAAACTTTTAAAAGTGTATTTAAAGGGTTGTATTATTTACATAAATTTACTGTCACTCTGTCAACCATCACATGATATTTAATTGTGCTATTTTAAATAGATAAGATGTCTAAACTAAAAATTTTGTTTAAACTTAAAACAATTCTTATTACTGCAACCAAATCTGATTTTTTACCGGATATTGGGAAAGATTATTATTACAATATGTCAAAAATTTACATACTTACAATACTTACATATCTTACAAAAAAATAATTGTACAAAAAACAATTTTAATAATTATGTGGTGTAAAATTAACATAAATATATTATAGATCAAAAGCACGGTATAAGCTACCCATTTACATAAAACATTTGGTTGTCAAAACAATCCTTATAAATTTGCAGTGCTGTTGACGCCAACAAGTTTCTGTAACAATTTAAAATAGTTTTGCTTATGACTTCATATTTCAAATAATACTGTCGTCTCTCTCGATGGCATAGTGGTCAGTGACTCTACCTAGCACTCGGGCGACCCGGGTTCGATCCCCGGGTCCGAAGAGACGCCGGTTGAATGGGTGACAGCCAGTGCACACCATGTGTCGTTGGGTGTGGTTCGTAACTCACTTTAAACTGTAGGTGGATGACATGAATGACATTACCCATAATTTTTCCTGCGACATTTTTGAAACTGTACCATCGAAGAAAATAAGTTTTAGTGGCAAAAAGTCTTGCAAGCCCGCAACCATCGTTTAAGCTAAATTTATCAAGTTTCCATACTTAAACTCTAAACAACTAACACTATTGACAAAATTAAAATTATTTTTTTGGATTAGGATTAGGATACCTTTTATTTAAAATTTGGCCTATATAGGGAACAAAACTTTAAATAGTTAACACAAAACCGGTTTTTCTTTACACACAAAAGTCAATTAATTTCAAAAATGTATCCCGATATTAAACTCCTATAACTTTTGACTATACAGAAATATAGGAAATATGGAAAATAAAACATAGTTTACCGAATAGAAAGGCTTTTGAAAAGCAACATTAAACGTAGGTCTTTTTTCCCTTTTCAATAGAGCGTAACATCAGTTGTTTAAAACTTTTTTTCAAAAATATTTTAGAGCCTTTAGGCAAAGTGCAGTTCTTTTACCATTTTTGTAATTTGCAGAGTGTTTTTTGTAATATGCCATTATTTTTTTATAAAATCTAATGGATTTTGTAATTTTATCGCATTTTTGTTATTAAACCATTCACATGCAAAAGGCATCAAATCAAACAGAAAAGTAATTTAATGAAAATTCAATTGGTCTTTTTTAATTAAATAATTATTTAAAGCCCTAAAGCATTAAAAACGTGGTTAAAAACTTTGATGTGTGTTTGTATATGAGAGATAACTCTCTGTATTACAATCTGGACAAATAAATACAAAATCCCAAATAAACCAAATTAAATTTAAAAATTGTTTTAGGTCATCTGCAGGTCCAATCAAAAATGTCAAAATCAATGTGACTGATAACAAAGAAAAAACAAAAAAAAAAACAAAACCCGAATTTTTTTTGTGATTCTTTTTTTACAGTTCATAATATTATATTTTTTAAAAAAATATTTGCTTTATTTTTGTTTTTGAATTCAATTTATGAAGAAGAAAAAAAGACTAAAAATTATTTTTTTATATTAGATAAGATAAGATTATTATGCGGACCGGAGATGGAAAAAATGACCTCCACCCTAACCTTTAAACCAGATTTATTGTGGTTTCCCCTATCGTTTTTTAAAAATTTTTTTTTCCAGGCCCGTCTTCTTAACTAGATTCCAGAGTCTTGACACTGGCCACTTATATATCTTGCCGGTTTTGACTTTTCCTCACCAACCCCTAGTAAACCTAAGCCTACATAGTGCTTCGCAGTGGCCCCACACATGTACGGCTGTTTCTTAAACCTCCTGGCAGAACCTACACAGGCTATCCTCCACCGGGCCCCATTCTTTCCAGGTGCTTGTTGGGGTTTGCAATGTCCTGTTAGTTGACCTACCGACCTTCCCTTTTACGACTGTGGCTCAGTAAGTCCAAAAGGTAAACGTAACCACCAGCTTTAAAACTCTCTTTTCCCCAAAGCTCATTAGATACTTTAATGAGGCCTGTCGAGTTTCCCCAAAAGAATGGCTGAGGGCCTATCTTTTTAAATGGCGGGCCCCTTTTTTGGCTAGGTCGTCGGCCTCTTCTTTTACCGGGGTGGCCCTCGGGGCCCTGGTCCCCACTCCCGTTATTTTATTGTAGAGCACCACTAATATTTACCAAAAACTATTCCTCATAGGGGGGCGGTTTCACCCCAAAAGAGTTATAATTTAAAAGTTTTAAGTTTTGAGTGTATAATGCAGTTTTGCTTTCTTTCCCTTTGGGAGCGAAGTATTAGGTAACGAATTTGCACTTGTTACATTGTTTTTGGTCACTTGGTGGTTACGTAACGTTTTACAAGGGGGGAGGAGGGGTACAGAAAAACGTTATGGTAAGTTACATGTGGGAGAGGGGGGGAAAAAATAAAATACTTGAATGCTCCCTTTTTTTTCCTACTCTGCATTTTCTTTTTTTTTTAAAATTTTAATGTACCCATATTTAATTCTCTACACCATATTCCCAAAAAAAAAAATTTAAAAATGGTACCTGAGAGTAAATTTTCTGGGGGTTAATTACCATTTGAGTTGAATTTTGGCTAAGGGGGGTGCTTCTAGATATTTGCCTTTAAAAAAGTCTCAGATGTTCTAATATCTTCTTGAATCATCTAAACCCAACATACTGTTTCAACTTCAACATAAATTAGTCCTAAAACTTTACCAAACTATTAATAAGACAATTAAACAATCTAAATCGTAAGCTTTTTTTTTAAATTCCAATTATTAAAATCGAAGTAAGAAGCCAATACGACTTAATTATTTTATGAGTCAAAGACTAAATTAACGATAGCATGATAGTCCAGTAATTGTAGCAAAAAAAATGTCATTTTTGTAATTAATGTTAACACATAACCTGTACCTGTAACCTGTAGATTACTAAAATTAAAAATTTAACCATTTTTTTTTAGCTAATTTTTTTTTACAATAATTATTAAAAAAAGGGACTTTTTTTAATATAAAAAAAAGTACTGGCAATATAACTTTACTCATAAAAGATTTTTTGTAAGAACTTAAAAACCTACAAAATGGTTTATGAAAATTCGCGACCGAGACGTACTGAGGCGACCGTGGAGGGGCACCCAGCAGGGAAACAGAAGGGAGAGACGGGCTGGGGTAGGTTTACAAAACATTTTTTTAAAAAAGTTCCCCCAAACATATAAAAATGTAGAAAATACAATTTGTAGCTGTTAACCTCAACTTTAGAAAGCCGTTTTAAAAATTTAAATCGGACCATTTGCCTAATATTCACGACACTGGCAAGATAAGGGTCTAATTTGTTTATAGTGCAATTGAATAAAAACTATTAATATGACAATTTTTATCTTATGGCAGCTCAAAGTATATGCCATTGACTATCATTTCCCAAAAAATTAGCCCTTAATATTAAAAATTAACAGAGATACAAATTTTTGAAAAAAGGTCTGTTTTAAGCGTTCTTCCGGCTTTTCTCGGTGAAAAATGGTCGGATCGGGATTTTTCAAAAACCATTTTGTAGGTTTTTGAATTCTCTACAAACGGTTTTTTTATGAGTAAAGTGATATAGTCAGTACTTTTTGTTATATTTAAAAAAAAAAAAGGAAAAGAGGCACCCTTTTTTTAAAAATTTTTGTTTAACAAAATTATCCAAAAAAATTTGGGTCATCATTCAGATATCTGTTAACATTAATTACAAAAAAAGATCTATGCTGATTGGACTATAAAAAATAAAGTTCTTTCGTGCTGAAAACCAATAAATTGTATTGCTATCCCATTCCCAAAAAAACCCCCAAATTTAAACAAAATTTTTTTAATTTATCAAGATAAAATATAAATCATTTTATTTCCTGGGTTTTTTGTAATATCAATTTTGATATCAATTTGTTGGAATAAAATATTATCTATATTATTTGTTGACCCACCCATTTAATAAAGATCAGAAAAAGAAAAGAAATAAGTCTTAAGGGTAGGTGATAAAGATATCACTCAGACCATTCAAGTATGCTCAATTGTAGTGCAATGCCGGGTGGTGACCTTAAGATATTTGGTATATTTACCGGTAACTGGACTAAGATCTGAGCAATTAATAGGAGCAGTTACTGCTTTTTGGGTTGTCTGGTGGTTAAAAAAGATCCAGGTTTGGTGACAAAAGGTTTTGGCTACTATGCTTTAAGGATCAGTTTTGTAGATCCCAAATAATTCCTATTTTATATTTTAAAATAACAAAAAAAACCTAGTTATAAAAACCCCAATTTATTGCTGCAGTTATAAGTAGCGTCAATAAAGCATTTTAATTGGAAGTCCTAAAGAACAGTTTCGATTTTAATTATTTTTTTTTAATAATTTTGTTTTTTCTTATTATTTAAAATTAGAAACCTTTTAGCCCCTCCAAACAAATTTTTATATTGTTTAAACAATATTTATAATATTTAAATAAAACATTTTTTTTAAACCTTAAATTCCCTACAAAAGTAGCTTTATATTATTTTCCCTATTTTTTATAATTTCGAAGATATCCTTAACCTTTAATTTCTGATGGCAGAA
>JAHBCN010025124.1:0-11464 GCA_019359885.1 Listronotus oregonensis | reverse complement strand
TGGTGATTAAACATTACTTTATGAAAGGTAAAACGCTTTAGGAGACAAAGAGAAGATTGATAAACATTTTTTTGACTTTGCACCTTCGATTAGAACAGTTTACAAGTGGTTTCAAAATTTTGGACTGGATTTTGAGCACAAGTGACGCTGAACGTTCTGGCCCTTTTGGGGTCACGACTCCAGAAATCTTTGATTAAATCCATGATATGGTGATGGATGACAGAGGAGTTGGGGTACGTGAGATTGCAGTGCTGGGGATCTGATTGAACGGAAATAATATTTTACATAAACATTTGGACATGAGAAAGCTATCCGCAAGATGGGTGCCAGATTGCCACGCTTGCCCAAAAAACGGAATCGTGTGAAGTGTCGCAAGGATGGTTTGTAGCTGTTCCAGGAGAATCCGGAGGACTTTTGGTCGTTTCGTCAATGTGCAATGGGTTAGGGGGGGAATTGCCCCAAAAAAAGGCGAAAAACGTTCCTTCGGCCGGAAAGGTTAGACTGTTTTTTGGGATTCGAGGGGATAATCCTCATCGACTATTTGGAAAAGGGTAAAACTATTACAGGTGCATATTATTTATCATTATTGGACCGTTTGAAAACCGAGCGCAAGAAAAATGCCCATAAATCCATCACAAAAACCCACCAGCCCCCCCCTCAGCAGTTGTGGTCGCAAAATTAAGGAATTGGGATTCCAACCCCAATCCCCCCTATTTTCCAGACTTGATTTTCCCGGACTGCTATTTTTTCCCCCAATTTAAAGAAATGGCTGGCGAGATAAAGATTTTTTCAAACGGGAAAGGGATTGCAGAATGATCGATATTTTGCAGACTTGGACAAATCCTATTTTTTGGGAAGGGATCAAAAAACTGGAACATCACAAGGTGTAAAGCCAAAAAGGAGACTATGTAGAAAAAAAAAAAGGTTTACCCCAAACAAGTAAGTAGTTTTTATTTTTGCACGGACTTTTCAAACCTACTTCGTAAAAGTATTAATAAGTGCTTTGAATATCTAGCGAACTACATCTGTATAGATTTTGCACTTTTTTTCTTCTCTGAGTATAACATTTATTAATATTGTATATTTCAAAGTTTTCAAACTCTGTTTCTTATTTTTTGTTTAAATATTATTCAAAAATATTGCAACCAAAATTTGTTCCCCAGCCAAATTGCATTTTACTAAGTGAAATATGTTTTTAGTTTATTAAGTATTTAATAATTAAATAAAAAAGTTGGCTTATAATTTAAAAATAAAATGTATTAATTTTTATGAAAACAATCAATTAAGGATTGATGAGTTTATTGCAATGTAGATACTTAATTTAATACAGGGTGTGCAAAATTTTAATTCTGAGATTTTTCTTGAATTTCTTACAAATAACCAATTTCTTTAAAAATAAATATAAACTGTAAGGTATCAGTAAGGGAGTAATTTTATTGGGAAACAAATCGTCAAATAATATACAAGGTGTACCATTTAAAAAAAGGCAATTTTGCGTTGTCTGTCAAATCGTAATTGATAAAAAATTTTAGGTACGCTACAGGATTCTACATAAAATTCTACATAAAGAAATTTGTTGCGATTTTTTTCCTATTTTGACTAACAAGCGAGTTACAGAGGTGTACTAAAATGGTCAAAATTTTTAAAAACGCCTTGCATCTCTAAGGCAAATCAGTCGCCATAATGGGGCAAACATGTCATTTTAGCAATGAACGCCCCGTTGGCGGTCGCTTGGCGATGTCCCAGAGGTAGGGCGTTTTGAAATCTTTGTTCTACAGTTTATTGGTAACAATAATCACGAAACAAAAGCGTGGGGACCATGATCCCTGTCCACAGTGGAAAAATTACACCTTTCGGTTAGTATGGCGGACCTTAAATGACGCCATATTGGTATGGCATATTGGGTTCGCGGACTTTGGCGACCTTCTTGACTACATAAGTCAATAATCAAAGTGGGACCTATGATCCAAGGGCATGGATATTACTGACACATTTGAAAATTCACCCCTACTAAAAGCTACACTTTAGGGATGCCATACCAGGAATTCAAAGTGGGGAATAACGTTGTCTATCAGCCCCCAAAGCCTTGACGTGGGGCCAATGATCCATGCAAAAACCCTCTCGGCTCCAGAGTCTATTTTTATTAGCTTTTAGTATCCCAAAATCAAAAATTGTATCACACTTATTCGAAAAATTCACATTAATGGCAATTTCCTTAAGAAAACATGTGTTAGAGAGAGACACGAAATAGATTTTTGGTAGGAAAACCTTAAAATGATGCATAAGAATGTAAATATCCAAATTATTTCTAGAGATATTATCCGAGTTATCAAGTCTGTGCAATATTAGTCTTATTTTAATTAATTAATAATAATATAATAGGTAATAAATTAGATGGCTTTTATGTATAGCACGCTTTATGGCTTTTCTGTAACTACTTACACTAATGTGGATTTTTATTTCTTTTTGGGCTCTCAGAACTGTCTTTCCATCTGGGTAAGTTCAACATACTCTTCAATAAATATAAAGGTAATAAAATATTGTTTTTTTTTAGTTCACAAGGCGCACAAAGAAGAACTTGATTGTACTCTATGGATACTTGAGCAAGTAATATGTTTGTTACCAGAATTAATACACAGGAGATGGCAGCTGCATTCACTGGGACGAATGCTGGCAAAGTTATTGCATATGGGAAATTCTCTGAGGTTAAGGAGACAGGGAATTAAATACTTTTTGATGTGGTAATTATGAAAAATAATTAAATTGATCTTTGGTTTAAGGTGTGGATCATAAATTTGGTTTATTAATATTATCTTTATAAAAAGCTGAAAAAAATCACACATCATTGAAGCTTTAAGTTTTCAATTTAGTATTATATAATTATATAATAATAATATAATTATATAAAATCTTCAACAGGCCTCTCTTGCATTCTCGCCATTTATGTAAAACAGTTTTATGATCTGAGATCTTTTTTCCAGGGAATATTTCATTTTAATCAAGACTTAACTCTAGATTTTTTCAGAATATTGACTTTTGGTGTTTTGGCGTTTTATATATTTATTGATAACTTATTCTGTTCTTACTTAAATTGCAAATTTTTTATACAAATTAAAATAATTTTATTGTTACCAAAAATGCATACAAAAAAACTTTTTATAAAAAACGTATGAAAAAAATAAAACAAACCAATAACACATGCCCACAAAAAAAAGTGGTGTGAGCTGGGTGTCGAACCAGGATTTTCTGGAGTATTTTTTTCCACTCAACATGAATCTGAAGTCAAAATTGGGGGTCAAATAGCAAATAACCGAAAAAAGGCGTAATTTCAAATTTTATTGATTTTTTTTTATTTAAAACGTCAATATCTAAAAAACTATAAAAGATACATGAAACTCTATATGACATAAAGTATGTATTATAACAAAACCTTTAAGTTATATGACCTTTTTGTCTAAATGCAATATTTATTAAATTATAATCAAAAAAATGAATTTTTAGGATTTTTTTTAAGATTTACCCTCTGAAAAAAAAAATTAAAAATAATTTTTTTTTGGATTTTTTTCTGCAAATTTTAGGATTCAATAAATAAAATAAATGATTAAAAAACCCAAAAATCACATTAATAAAAAAAAATGTTTTTCCTATTTTGGACTGAAATTTTTTGTCAAAACTACATTTTCGTTTATATCTCCTTTATTATTTATCTTATCAAAAATGTTTATATAACTTTTTTATAGACAATTTAAAAAACTCTCTTTTTTGTTCCATGAATTTTTTTGTATCTCTTATAGTTTATCTAGTCGTAGTCCAAACATTTCGTGGTAGCAGGTTTCTGTCGGTTTTCTGGGGTTTTCTCGATTTTTTGTTGCTTGACCCCCAATTTTGACTTAAGATTCGTGTTCAGCGAAAAAAAAAATATGCCAGAAAATCTTAATGACACACCACCACTTTTTTTGTGGACCTGTGCAATTAAGCTTTCTCATAAAGAAAATGTTGTTTTGTTTAAATTCAAATCATGTTTGAAGTGTTTTTCACAAAATGGCTTTTTCACTTTTTTTTTATTATGAGAATCAAAATATGGCGGTTTAGTCCCTGTTGGATGCCCTTTTTTGCAGAAGTTGTGTTAATTTCCAATAAAATTTATTTTTAAAATCATCCGTGTAATGCAAATGTTTTTTTATATGATTGGATTTACCATGGACTACTTTTAATTACTATTCATTATTTTATTTATTCTGAGTTAATTTTAATCTTATTTTTTTGTGAATTTACTGAAATAATCATAATTTATCGTTTTTCAACTATAAATTGTCATTATTTCCATACACATAATTTATTATCTCTTGCACAGAAACAAATTATAATAAGTAAAGTTAAAAAAAAGTGTGGTAATAAAACAATAAATTTTACATTTTCATCCTAATAACAGTAATAATTTCAGTATGTTTTTTTGGGATACTCGCCTTAATATTTTTTTTCTTCTCCAGGTCCTGGGATATAACAAACTGAGCCTGCTCAGCCCTATTGATCCCTATGAACTTGCAGACCCCCCAAAAAAAGTAAAAATCAAAAATATTAATCTACTTTTCGGTGGCAAGTCGGCCAACGTTGTCAAGATGAAATTAAAAGAAAAAATTAAACTAAATTTTAAGAAATTTTGATAGCTTATGATGTTTTGTCATAAAAAGTAATAATCATAATACTGAAACATAAATCCGCCACAAAACTATAGAACATATTTACAAAACAGTAATAATGATTAAAATATTATATATTTAAGGTACCAAGCACTAAATGACAATGCTCCTGAATATGTTCACAAAATGTTTGCATCTTTAGTGCCCGGCTTCAATAATCATCTGATTACTGCTTCTTCTCAAACGACTGGTAGTATTTTTCATGATTCACAGCAGCCAGTTTCCGCTCCTGAGATGCTTCCCATTTTACCGCCCTCTAGTGGTGAAAAACCACCAGACCATCCAAGCAGGTAAGAACAGTAAATATTTTTTATAAGTGCATATTATTAGTCTGTAACAGTAAAAGGTCAAAGAAATAGAACTTTATGTTACCTTCAATAAACTTATTAGTTGTTAAAGTTTATGACAGGACTAACTCAATCCGATCTACAAGATACATGCAAATCTCTCTAGTCAAGAGATATAATCTGATCTGTTAATATTTGATGTTAACGGGGTGCCAGTACAGGCAATTATACCAAACTATGATTAAACCATTTTTTAAGTATTATCTTAAACTGGTCAAAAATGTATAGTTTAAAAGACATATACACACAAACACACTTTATTTATAATAAAAGTCTTACAACACTTTTTACATCATCTTGACTTAGACCTAAATCCAAAATTAACTGCCTCAAGACAGCCTCAGCTCTTGCATATGGCAAGCAGCATGACTCTAAAGTCCAACAGCAAAATATGCTGAGATTAGTGCAGCCAGATTGTGGGAAAAAAGTACTTTCTCCAGTCTCTCCTGATTGGGACAGAAAGGAGCCGAGCGATCCGAAGCCTCCCCAGATTAAGGAGAAGGTTCTCCTACCACAGACGTAAAGGTTGTATGCGTTTTCTTGGTCCGTGGGGAGAAAACTTCTTCTTAATCTGGGGAAAGACTTCTGCATCGCGGCCCCCTTTGGGGTGTCCCGTCCTTGCTCGCGTAGAATGTTGCATGGAGGAACTAGCTTTTTCCCCGTCTGACTTACTGGCTGAATCAAAGCAACTACATCCCTATAATATTGGGTTGTTTTGTTTTCCAAAACCGTCCAGCCTTCTACGGTAAGCTCAAAGAAGCAGTCTTAAGAAAACAAAAGAGAAAGGAAAAAACCAGGTGGGCTGTAACAAAAGAAAAACCTGTTATAACATTTACCCAAAATTTCTTCTGGAGAATTTATTTAATTTTTGAAAAATATAACTTTATTAAATAATAAAAACGTTTGGTAATGTGTAAATGTAGTTAATTGATAAACAGATTTAATTATTACCTGCAATAGATGACTTATCTTGGACTAAAAGATCACATATTCATTTTTTATAAATATTTTTTGTGTAGCAAATTAGTTTATCCTGGGTTTTTAAAATGACCAAATAATAAGAATTTTATGGCTTATATAACCTTGGTTACTGGAAAAGGGTGACGGAAATATTAGAAGCCAAACTGTTGTCCAAACAAATCAAAATACACTTAACAAAAAAAATTACTACATGAAACATATTTTAAAACATAATTTTTATATTTTTAAATTTACACCAATAAATTTTTTTTATTATTTTAAAACAAAACATAAAAATGATATTAAATTATATCAATTGTCAAAGTTTAAACTGAAGTTATTACCGTATTGATATGGTTTTTTTGAAGTAAATCTTAAAAAAGTAAAAAATACCGTTTTAAAGTCGGGTGTCCACACTTGCGTTTTTCCACGGAAAAAAATACGCCCCCAAAGGCCGCGGACACGTCCAAAAAAAGAGGATTAAATGTTACAATAATAAAAAATTTTAATTAATAATCGTAATAATTTTCAGTAATTTTAATGCACACACAAAACACCCCCACCACATGCAACAGAGATTGAATGGATATTTTCGCGACTTACCGTTTTTAACTACTGGTTGATAGCAGTTCTTTCCCCCACTATTCTAACCGTGTTTAACCAGCCTAGCCTCGCAAAAACGAAACGGTTTACGTATGTCAACTTACTTACACTTTTAAGTTTAAATTTAAATGTAAGGTCTTTGGAGAGTTAAGAAATAAGTCGAAAAGATAATATATAAACCAAATTTTTCATTTAATAAGATATTAGCTGTTTCAACAACTATAATAAGTAAATTTTTCCTTTATGTTTTGTAATATAACTGTATTAATTCATCCATTTGGGAAATTAACTAATAAACCAAAAAATCTAAAAACCAAATAATTGTTAAACCATAGCAAAAACATCACAGAACCAAAACAATAGAAAAGCCGCGAATCCTCCTATTTTAAATTTTAAATTTTTACATAACCATTATTAACGCTCCTCCTGACCAGTGGCGATAGCTTTGTTTTGGGGACAAAGTAATGACGTAGATACTGACGACAGAACCCTTCCCCCCACGTTACCGCTTCTCGCGAAAAAAAAACCCCGGTTAACTGTCCTAACAATGTTCAACGGGGTATGTCGCCAAAATTTGATGTGAGTTTTAATTTAAATAGGTTATATTTATCACCCCTATAGGGAAAAAACCCCAAAAAAAAAATCGTAATGTTTCAACCTTTTTTGCGTATACGCTATTAAAAGGGGGGAAAAAAATTGTTGCTCGTAAAGGGAAAAGATTGCAGATATAAAATACGCGGGTAACAAGCCGGCTTAAATTATTATTTTAAATTTTAAAATAAACAATTATTTTTTAATTTACATTAAATTATTAAAATTTTTAAAAACATTGTTTGATAAAAACTTTAGAATATTTAACTATAAATTAAATTTTTAAAAAAAAAATTTAAATTTTAACCAATTTTTTAAATTTTAAAAATTACTTATACAACGGTATGTAGCCAACAATACGGGGAAAATGGAATTGTAATTTTTTTTAATTTTTAAAGGAAACAATTAAAAAAATTAGATATAAAAAAAATTTAAGTGATCACTTAAATTAAAAAAAAAAATAAAAAAAGATTATAAAGCATTGAATGATTTTCGTACATTATATTGAAAAAACCCCCCAAAAAAAAACTTAAAAAGTCTATACACCATACACAGAGTGCACGGGGTTTTTTTGGGTTTTCATGCACATTAAATTTTTTTTGGAGTTTATCACATTAAATCTTAAATTAAACATACTCACAACCAAGACTAAGATGAAAAGTTACAGATCAAAATTTTACCTTATAGATTAATAAAATAAGATATTATTTCACAATCCTACATAAAAAAAGACATAACATAAAAAACCAAATAATAATTTGTTGGTAATATAATTAAAAAAAAAAAAAATCTAAAGGGTTTTTTTTATTTTGTGATTATGGTGTTCCATCCGAAAAATTTGAGAATAAACTAAACATATTATGATCCTTTTTTGTAGATTTTATTTAGAGGTTTTTTTTGGATCACTGGTCCACACTGTCGTGAAATTAAAATTTTAAAACAAAACTTCCTATCACCATAGGTTTTTTAGTTTTTTTTTGGGGCCGGTTTTAAAAATTTTTTATCTCCAAAAAATTTGTCCTGGTTTCAATAGTGAAACATCGTTATATAGACCTAACCTAGGTGAGTCATATTATTTGTTTAGATTTAAAATGAATTGGGGTAATTAAACTTTTTTTAAAGATATTATTAGCTCATCAAATAAAGGCACCCCGGAATATTTTTCTTTAGTAACTAAAATTTAATTTTTTTTTAATAAATGTTGGGAACAAGAATTTTATGTTTAGATCAGATCTGCTAGCTTTTTAATTTTTTTTTTTTGTTATTTTAGAACTACCTGTTATGGGAAAAAAGGGAAAATGAAACTGAATTTGTGTTTTGTCGAGTTTTTTAAAATTAGGGGGTTTAAAAATTACATGCCCAAAAGGCTAAACGGGATCATCATAGCCAGCAGAATCAGCCAGGTCACCATACCCCCCTTTAATCATCCACCAATTCATTTGCATCAAGCTGGCAATAATCCTCCGGCACCTGTAAAATGAAGAAGAGGAAAAGAATCGTCCCATCCTATTTGGGGACTCTAGTAAGTGTTACCGTAATTTTGGGGAAAATTTTTTATTTTTGCCTTTTTTTTTTTAACTTAAAATTTGTGATGTATAAAAAAAAATTTCCCAAGGGGAATCAAGGGCTAGAATTAACGAAAGCCAGTTTGTAGGCAGGGTGTTTGGTATAGTGATCTGTTTGTTTTTTTTTTGGAAAAACATAAATAAATTGCCAAAATCTAAAAAACCAAAACGGGGAAATTCCTTGAAAATGTAATAAAATTATTGAAAAATATTGGTTTTTTTGTTAATATAGGCAACATCGATTTAAATATAAACATTTATTAAAATGACAGTTCCAAGTATTTTTTTTTAAAAAAAAAATGATAGTAAATCTGGTGTTGTACGGCACCCCCCAAATCATTTTATCTCTTTCTAGTAGGTTGTATTATTCAATAACACGTTTTGAAAAAATGACTTGATCAAAAGCAATCAAATTGGGCACCCCAAAGTAAATGTCATGTTTCTGTCACTTCAGATAAAAAATAAAAATAGTTTTCCGGTTTAAAATTAATGTTTAACAATAAAGAATCATCGATTTAAAAAAAGAAAAATTTTGGGGGAACCCCTAAAAAAGGGGGAAAATTATTATTTCCGGAGTGATGTTATTTAGTGTGTTGTTGTGCCTTGTGTTTACAAGAACTATCCCTCCTTCCCCCCCGAACATATTAATCCAAACAAGGTTTGTTTACTTTATTTCTATCCAAGAATTCGTTGAATAATTCAATTTGTTTGGTTTCTATTTTTTTGCTATCTCCATACAAACCAACAAGACTGCTACAGATGAAGAAGTCGCACAACAAATAGTTCGTGATGTGTTGTGCTCAACTCGTGATAATGTAAATTTTTTTTCCCCGAATTATACAGAAAACCTTACTAAATTTTAGCCCCCCTGGTTGGCCCCAAGAAAAATTATTTTAGTTTATAAGGATCTTTTTCAGGGGGGAAGTAATCGAACTACCCCCCCCTGCTCTGGAACCACCTGATGATACAACCAGACACCAGCAAGAAGTAAGTGATAATGGAAGAAGCGGTAGACTTAGGAATGATTCCTATTTGGGTGCTATCCAGAAGGAGAATTTGTTGGGGGTTGAGCCGGAATACAGGTAAAGATGTTGTGTTTTATTTTATTTTTTAAAAAAAATTTTTCATAAAAAACAAAAAAAAAAAAAAAGATTTTAATAATAATCTCTGGTTTTTTTAAGGATTGGGGGAAAAAAACCTATCAGTACAACTAACAATTGTGTCAAAGGGGAAAAAGGTTCTATACCCTTTGATCAGGGGGTGGAATGGTGTCTTGTCAGTACCCAATAAAACTTATTTGATAAAACATACTACCTACCTACCTATCTACCTACCTCATGACATACCTAATAAATGTTTCCTGTACTAATAATTTTAAATAATTGCAATACTTTTTTTTGGGAAATTTTTTCCATAATTTAAAAAAAAAAAGACTTCTAACTCTTTTTAAACCGGGATTGTTTAAAACTTGTCATAAAAGATAAAATATGTTTGTATTTAAGTTTTCACTTTTTTTTTTTCCCCTTGTATTCTCCCCATAAGGATAATTTTTTTTTACAGAGACACTTATCACTTACTTCATTTTTTGTGCAATTTTTTGATCCCAGCCTAACCAACTTCTCGTTGCAAAAATTAGATTTGCAAAAATTAAGATTTGTACATCTGTGCTTTTTTAGTGCTTCAACTTTTTTTTTTTGTGTAAAAACAAGAACGAGTAGACTGTCTTTATTACTTTAATGAAGGGAAAAACTAAAAAAACTGACTACACATGTTCTTTTATTGCATGGCAACGCGAGCCCTTGTTGTTTTTTTTAAGGCTTAGTTAGGGGGGTAAGATTTCCCCAAAAATCTGTCACTGTTCGCTCAGATTTTTTTCCTTCAGCTTTATCTGTTCTAAAAAAAAACACACTGCTAAAATTGAAAATATGGGGGTTTTTTTTTAATATTCATCTTTGGAAAATTTAAAAAAAAAATTCCCAAAAAAAGCTTCTATAACGTATTGGGTTTTTTCCCCTTTTATTTTATTCCCCTTTTTCGTTTTTTGTTAGACTCTAAAAAAGTTTTAGTAGAAAAAAAAATCTGTTCTTATGAGACATTTTATTTATTCCTCAGTAGTGTGTCAAACCATATGAAAAGTGAATTTAAGACGTCTCTGTTTTAAGGCGATTTTTGGCCCTTTTTGGACCTCGATTTTGGGAAAAGGGACGCCCCCAAAAATTCGTTGATTTCTCGTTTTACCTGCTACTGTTAGTCATAACCTCAAAATACTTTGGGTACCCGCATGTAGGTCCAGACTTAAAAAAATTTTTTTATTTATTATTGTCCTACTTTTTGGTATATTAAATTTGGTTTAGGCAAATTGCAGGTGGAATATAAAACAGATTCTTTTCGTCTTTTTTCAGTCGTTTGGAGTTTGTCAAGGTACGTGTGTGTTATTAAGCATCCAAAATAGCTAACCTAAACTATTAATATTAGTAGGTAATCAGGACCTGTACCCTTTTAAAATGCGTTTCCTACACAATAGAAAATTTATCAGGCAATCTAATAAAGTTGGGTTTTCCACTGAGGGGGTTTAATTTAAATTTTATTGGGGGGCAAGAAATCCCCAAGAACTATTGTAAAACGACCATAGGTGACAATTGGTATGTCCCACGCCCCCAAACGAAAGTCTGTCTATGATAGCACCCCCAAATTTTTT
>JAHBCN010025123.1:0-11426 GCA_019359885.1 Listronotus oregonensis | reverse complement strand
TTAAGTTTTTTAAAATTTTAAATTTTAAATTTTATAGACATTAAAGTATGAAAAATAAACAAAAATTAAAATTAGAAACAAAAATAAACATAAAAATAATAATATTTCATTTATCAAGAAAAACTGTCACTTTTCGATGTCCTTTGAGATAGCTGTTAAGGTCTTCTAAGCCATTTCTTACCGACCTTTACGGCGCTTAACAGCGCTAGACGGGCATATAAGTATAAGGGGAAGCGTTGGCGTAATAAGTCTCTCTCACTCTGCTTGCTGATCGCAGTGGGTATATGCCTGAAGATTTCAAACTGACCAACTATATTAAATATCATAGGTATAAGCTAACACTTTAAGCATATACCTCGACTAGAGAAAGCTTTGGCGTGATAGTTTACTTACTTTACTACTATTACCGAAATCTTCTTTTTAAAAACATTTGGGGGAAAGGGAAAAACCATTTTCCCAAAAATTTAAAAATTTTTTATGCCGCAAAAACCAAAGCCCCCAATTTTAGAAAATTTGAAATATCCCAGTTTAAATTTAAAAACAGTTTTTTTTCATGTTATAAATTTTTTTTTATTTTTGTAGCTAAAATTTAAGATTTTTTTTTAATTAAATTTTTATTTTTGTTAATATGCCCTAAGTCCAAACTAGATCATTTTCGTTAGTTTGAACCTTGAGGGGAAATTTTTGGGGGTCTTACGTAAGACTGGAATATCAAGTATAGTTAATAGGGGTGATCAGTATAAGAGAAAAACAAAGGACAAGGATATAAAAGGGCCAAATACACAAAGTCACAGCATACCCCAAGTTTGGGAAAATTAAATTTTCCCTTGATACGACTCGGGGCTAAGAATTAGGGGTTTTAAAGGGGCACAGGGGGGGTACTGTGTATCTCCAAAAAGTATTTTTGGATTTTTTTCTTTTACCGTTCTCACTGGATGTTGCCATTAACGCCTGAGCATCGTTGCCGGGACAGACTTCTGGGAAGATTATGAATGAACCAGGTGATCTTTAGTGGTAAATTCCCTTTTTGTGCTTTCAAATCCGGAGAAGATCGAAAACCTCATTTTTAAACAAGACAACGTCAGAACATATGAACCAGAGTAGCCGTATACTTCAGGGATCAAAACCACTTACCATGGTCTCCACAATCTCTCTCTCTGAACGAACATATGTCATACATCCTTTGAAAATTTTCTAAAATTTGGGGAAACTGTAACAGCACCAGACATAAATTTCGATAGCATGTAATGAGATTTTCCAACAGAATACAGACCCCCCTTTTCAGATCAATGCGGGGGCGTATTAGTGAGTGAAGGGGAAAAATTTTTAAAAATACATTATTAAGGGGATATTCTAGTCTAGAAGCTTAAATTTTTGGGGGTTTTTTTTTGAAGGTTAAAAAAAAAACAATTAATATTTTGGCTATTCATTTAATATATTTTACGAAGTTACACGCTGTTGGGGTAGATAGGAATAATAAATAGACCATGTCTATCTTGTCACGATTCCGTCTCTTCTGTTTATCTAAAAATAAAAAAATTGTATACTCTTTATCGGTACAAGTACAATTGGCGGTTTCTCAAAAAAGTTTTTAGTTATTTTTTAACTTTTTCGAATTTTAAAAATAGTAAAAAATTGAAAATTACAAATTTTTGTTGGTTGCTACCATAGGAGGTATACATAATGTAATATGTGCAGCATACTTTTTTTGAGACACCTTGTATTTGAGCTTAAAAATTCTTTTTCTTTTTATGACAGTCGGACTTAACAATACTAGTAAGTATTAGGAATATTTTAGAATTAGTTATATTTTGTAAGACCAATTAGCATTTGTAAGTTTAAAAAATAAATTATTTATTTATTTTTAAGGGGTATCGGTAAAAATTGTTACTCTGGCCTGGTTCTTGTAATATTCTTTATATAAAAAAATGATTTTCATATATTTTCAGCAAATTTTTTAAATTATTTTCTTTTTGCATTTTCTAAGTTGCCTTCTATAAAATGTATTTATTTTAAAATAACACCAATTACATTTAATAGCCCGGGTTCTAAGCCTTCTTCCCTTTACCTCAATTTAAGTGAAGTTGCGTACGGTCAGCATTATACTTGTACGTACAACAGAACATAAATTAGTCTCTTCAGTCTACTTAATGAAACTCTATACGCTACGGTTGCTCACACCCACTTCCGCTTGTAAAGTCCTGAATATTTCCTTCAAGCACCTTTGAATCAGGTTGTTACGTGTAAAATACAAGATCGGTCGAAGTCCCGTTGTGTTTATATGTTAAATTTAATTTTAAATATTCCAAGATTTTTGCTTTATTTGGTGGTAATAGATTAGATTTAAGTGACAACTATTTTAACTTAACTTATTTCAAATATTTTATGCTCCTAAATATAGCAGACATTGGTAATAAATGATTATGTGCTTTAGTCAAACTGATGACAAATAAATGGAATTAAGTATTTAGTTCATAGTTAAAAAAAACAGATGCTCAAGAATATCTTCTAGAAGGAATTATCAAAATTCAATTTCAAAAGTTATAGCTAAAGCTGCTAAGCGTTGGCGTACAATGAAGCTAGAATCGATAGTTTTAAGTTTCGAGCTTCAATTGCTCCAAAAAATGGAAGAACTGCTTGTCATTTGGAAAGAAATTCGTTAAATATTTAATTTGAGTGTAGAAGCCCGATATATGCCGCCGAAAACGCTAATTTTAAAAAAAAGTTAGTATGTACTGTTTTATCTGGTTAGGGACGACCTAAAACTAACTTTTAAAATTTAAAACGCGTTTTTCTCGAAAAACTACTTTTTTTTCGAGACACAAAATCTCAAATTCTAATTAATCGATTTTCTTGAAAAGCATGAATGAGCTCCTAAAAACGTACTTTTGACAAATTTCATACAATATTTTTTCCACAAAATGCAATAATGCAGTTAAAAATTAAATTATTCAAAAATTGAAAGATGTAGTTTTACATAGCATCGTTTATAAAAAATTTTGAAGTTTGCATTTATTAATGAATTCTAACAACCGTTGTTAATGCTGGTCGGTTACGGCATGTTTACTTAAATTCGATACATCGTGTCACTTTAGATCGTTTTAGTTTTTACTTAACATTAACTTGAAATGAAAGAAAAAATGTAGAAGAAAGTATTGCCGCACTGATCCATTTAAACCGATAGATGAAGCGCCAGAAAAGCATCGCTGGATTTACTGCCCAGGAAATTTCGTTTACAATATAATATTGCCTACACAGTTTATGACGATGTAAAGAGAAAGGTGTTGCTGGAAAATATACCGAAAATATATTTTTCCCATGACCACTTAGGTACGAACATATTCGCACTCTCTACTGTTTCGGAAACATGCACATTTCACACGAATATTGATTTTTCATTTTCCTCTAGAGAGGAAAACATTTTCCCCTCTAGAGAGGAAAATAACTGACAACCGTCGAGAAACAAATATAAGCTATAAATCGTTTTAAAAACAGAATTATATCTTAGTATACAAGAGTTACGCAACAAAAACAAAACGTAGCCTCTTTAAAGAGGAAAATACTTTCCTCTCTAGAGAGGAAAATCAGGCTCCACAAGTAAATAGATTGCAACATAAAAAATAAAATTGAGATCAATATTTTGTGGTAGGAAAATAGTGTACACAACTCGTTAGAGTGAATTTCCCACACTCGTGTGATTGCACTGGCTGTCGCCTGCGCGAAATCTTTCACACTCGTGTGAAATCTTTTGCTTTCCACACTTGTTGTGTAATATACTATCTTGCGTATTTTGAAAAAAAAGCGAAGATTTGGAAAGTTTTTTCTGTTTAATCTGCCTTAGCTACGGAGAATACTAGAAAATTTGAAAGAAATTGGTTTTTGAAGTGGTTAAAGTCACTATTAATATAATGTTAAACACGCTAATACGATCTTTTCACCAAAAATCAAGATGATTTCACTTTTAATACTAGTGCTTTAAAATGTTACTTTAAAGCACTAGTGCTTTAAAGTAACATTTTTAGGGCAGAGAGTGGTAAAATTAATTTTTAACACGCTTGTAAAAAAATATTTTTTTTGCAACCCTTTATCTAGGTCTTAGGTCTAACTAAAAATTTGTATGTAACTTCATTTGCCAGTTGATATATTACTTTCTTTAGAAAGCGATTTGCTTTAATATACTGTCACAACTCACATTTAAATGCAAACTTCTGAATCCCATTGGCCCCAATAGCCACTCCAACAAAAATGTCACCCCGTTAACGTAAATATCGGTCCAAGAGTGGGTAATACGTCTTCATACTCCATCCAATTCATCTTAAGTTTAACGGCTGAAACGGCTCGGTTGACCAAAATTACGGATAAAACAATGATAAACAACCGAGAGTTTGGTTTACGGTTTGGATTTTTAACTCTGTTGGTTGTTTAGAGGTCATTTTAATGTTAAGAAATTTCTGGAAGTAATAAATGTTTTCGTATTTAGTTTTGCCGTACGGTAATTAATTGATTTCTTTTGTTATAATTTTTATTGAAATTGTTTAATTTGCCAAGAAAATTAACAATTTTGATTTTAAATATGTAAGATATAATTTTATTTATTCAGTAAATAAAGAAGGAAACAAAGCTGTATATAAATCTGTACAGTTTTCAGTTAGGCACACCTTTTAGGTCTTCGAGATACTTTCGGAGCCAAAAAAGTTTATCAACATTAACATGTGGAAAAGGTTGAAATGTTCCTCAAGACCTGGCGTTGAAAAAATGGGTTTTCCGCTAATAAGTGCCAAAATATGCGAATTGGAGAATTTTTTGATTAAACAAAAATTGAAGACTGCCTTGTAGTCATAAAAATAGTCCCTATATATTTTTTTAAATCGATAGTTTTCGAGATAATGGGTTCCAAAAAGTCCCCTTATTTCAGCTGCCGATCTAAAGTTGAATGCCGTTATATTCATGGATTTACTTATAAGCAGAAGGACAAATTGTTCCATTACTTGGGCAATAATGTACATTTTTGAATTATTCAAAGTCTATCGGAATGAGAACAGCCGTACCTATTATTGCATATGAGTTTGGTCTATTCTGATTTTTCTAGAATATTAAAAGCAGTCAAATTTTTTTATAATAATATTTTAGACATTTTCATTAATTTATTATTATTTTTTGAAAATAGTTTGTTGTTAACATTTTTATAATGAGACCTTAGCAAGTGGTTCAATGATCCCAGTAATCTTCCTTCACCAATTTTCTTTCGTTTTAATAAAAAAATTGTTTACCCATCTGCATTTTTAGCCGTTTCCAGAAAATCTGTAGAATAAACGCGAATCAAAACTTCCCATCTATTAAAAATGCTTTAATGCACATCATTTGAAAGCTCAGAGTGTCTAGTTTCTATATGAACTTTTGTTTTTTGATAAAGCCCAATTTTTTTAAATCAGGAAAATTTATCACACCAGTGATTTGCGGTGTGAAACTACTACATCCATCCAGTGTGGAATATTATGGATTTTTCGACGGCCATTTTTGCAAATAATATTGGTGTTGCAGAAAAAATGGTGAGACCATTTTTGTAGATTTTGAGGTGATCTTAATTTTTTGTATAAACAAAAAATTCTTTTAATTCCCACATTTTGCAGATATTCGCGGAAAACTCATTTTTAAAATTAAGGAGGGCCATTTTCTGCGGGTTCCCACGTCGGAATCGTGATAAAACCTTTATTTGCTCGAGCATTCTGCAAAGGCCCAAGAATTGCGCTACAAATGAAAACTGTACAGATTTATTTACATCTTTGGGTACTTTCAGGTCTTCAGTTACTGGATTATTACAGATTTCTACACACGTCCACAATGTAAAACTTAAAAACACTAGAAAATTATTAGTAAAATAAAGTCCTTTTACAAAATACTACCCTGTCCATAAATTTCCTGATAATATAAAGGGTCTTATTCAACAAGGTTTTTTTTTAATTCCAAACATTTAAAAGGAATATTAGAAAAAATTAGATTCGTAATGAATAAAGCTAATACATATTTTTTTTTTAAATTGTAAGTTATATAATTCCTATATCTAGAAAACTATAAATATGATGTCCAGTAGATAAATTGATACGTTCAGGAGTTTTATTCCATATCCCTCATTACTGCAACTCCGCACAGGTTTATTGTGGGATCCTGTAATGGCTTTTCTGTATAAAATTTTTCTCATTTGTTGCCCGGGAGTTTTTATCCCCCATTTTTAAAGGGAATTCCTCGTGATCCATTTATAATAGATGATCTAACTCGGCATGACGAAATCCCACAGTATGGCTTGGGACCTACCATTGCCCTGCTAGACCCTTTCCCTTTTGCCGAGGCTACTTCTTTGGGCTAGTGGTTTTTATGTCCTGGTACCCAGGCAATAATAAGTCTGTTGGATGCACCTACCTCCTAGAGTGCAGTTATACAGTCCTGTACCAGTTTAGAAAACTAATTTTATGAGATTTGACTGCTTTGATGGCGGATTGGCTGTCTAAGTAAATTACTATGTTTTTAGTGATAGATTAGTTTAAAGATTTTCCTAGCACATTGTTCTATGGCTAAAAATTGTGCGTTTAACTAAGAAGCAACAAGGCATTTTGATGATGGTAGGATATAGCGTCAGGACTTGACCAAAGCTAAACTTTGCGAACTGTTTAGTGAGAAGTGCCCAGGGTAGAGATAGAAAAAGAAATTAGATTGTTAGCTCACGTAGGAGACAATTATAAAACCAATCATTTACCAGTTCCAGCAGACACACAATTAAATATTTTGCCCGATTTACAATAAAATTCTCGTAAAAACCCCCCGAAGGTTGCTGTAGACAGTCAGTACCTAAAACTTTTTGTTTTACAGTGGGAAAAACTGGCATACATACAAAATTCATTAAAATTTTGAAATTTAATAAGGATGTTTCGGGCCACAGATTAGAATTTTTTTTAATCAAGGATGGATAGTTGCAATGCCGGTCCACGACTTTTAAGTTAGGTATTTTTTTTTGACAAAGCAACATTTTGTTGTAATGATTTAGTAAACAAGCAAAATTATAGATATTGAGCACCAAACAAGCCACACTGGAGCATAGAATGTCATATTTACCCCAAAAAAAAAAAATATGACTCGAATTATGGGTATGTCGATTGTATTCCCCAAGTAAAAATTTCCCCATAACAATTTACCTAATGTTTAAAACACGGTTAATAAAATCAATAACATTGAAATTCAAAAAAAGTAACAAAAAATAGGTGTTCCATATAAAAAAAATTTAAATTGGGTCGTCACTTTCTTTGGGCCACTCTGTAATATAAATAGAAAATCTAAGCGTTTTTTTTTAAAAACAAAACCCCTAAATTTTCAATAAATTTGTTTTTAAATTAAGCGTCCCCACTGTATAAGACATTAAAGGTATTAAAAGGAAATTAAATATGTTGATGTAATCAGCTTTAAATAGCAAGTTTAAGTCGGACGTTATAGCCATTTACTTGATTGTCGAGACATTTAAAGAAGCAAAATACCAAACTACTTTCAAAGGAAAATACCTTTTCTATTCCAGCCATTTCTATCCATTTTCTTTAATGAGGGAATCTTTAAAAAAGCTACTTTTACAATGCAAGGACGAGCTAAACGCTGAATAGCACAAAAGAACATAATCCCGGTTTTTGTCTGAGAGGAAAAAACAAAATACACAGAAATCTCACATTCACTTACAAGAAGACCGCCAAATTTACATAAAAACGATTTTGTCACTCTTTGTTAAGTGAATTTTTGTTACTAGATTAAAGTAAAATTCAATTTATGTAGCCTTATTTGTTAAGCAAATTTCAGAGTACCAATGTTACAATTGTTATTATATTAGTTTACAACTTTTTTTAAAAAAATATTTTCTTATTAAAAATTTAATTTTATAACCAATAAAAAAGGAAGACAACAAAATAAAGGTTATTTATAAAAATTTTTTCCCTTTTCACTATTTGTTGGAATATGCTATAATCCACCCTCTATAGGCTACATCGGGCATTAATCCAAAATTTTAAAAAAAATTTTAAAAAACTACACAAAAGATTTTATTAAGATCGAATTGAAAAAAGGGGAAAAAAAACAGGCGGCTTAAATTTGTTAAGCCGTTGTTTTCGTGGGTTCAGGTGCTATCACCGCCATGTTTTTGTAATATTAAAATTTTTGAAAAACTAATAAATTTGCTAAGCGTTCTGTACACAGAATATAGCCTAATTTAAAATAAATATAATTAATATATATTTACAGATTTCTGCATCAAATCTTTTCTATCAGCAATTTTCTTTATCATGAACCATCGACGGTAATAATAAAGTCCAACCTGTAAGTGTAAATCAGACGAAGCAGTTTTTTCTTGCCGGATCACAAGGATAACTCTATCATCATAATATGTCACCAAAATGTTCAGTGCCTAGGTAATAAGGTTTTAGTTATGGACACCGCGTTAAAAGGTCATTTATGTCACATACCCTTAATAACGGAACATTGGCAAAGGCAGTCGCAATTAAGAGAGCTTAAACTTGAAAAACTTTAGCCTTTTACTTCGTACTCCCGCTCGAATTGGGTCATGGGGGTGTTGCAATTTTTACGAACGATAAATTTAGTTTTAGATGTCCCGAGCTTAATGTGTCTAAGTTTTTTTTTGGAAGGATTTTTGGAGTGCGCTAGTGTAAAAATTGATAAACTGAAAAGTATTATAGTCGTTGTTTATCGTCCACCTTCAGGGGGTTTTTGGGAGTTTTTTTAAGCCTTTTTCGGGATTTACTTTTTATGTTTCTAATTTTAAATATAATGTTATTATAGGAGGTGTTTTTAAACCCCCAAATTTTTGCGGGGCCATGCAATTTGACAATTTTAACTGATCTTCTGCACTGCTTTAAAATTATTGTTACTAAAAAGGGAAACCCCACACGGGTAGCTATAAGCTCAAGCAGTTGCATAGATAATTTTTTAATTAGGAAGAGTTGAAATATAAAGAAATGTTGAAAACCCTTTAATATCTGATCATTACTCTCAATTTCTAGGAATATCTGTAAATGATCAATGTTCCAAAAGACCGAAAAATTTTTAGGGAATTAAAAAGAGAAATTTTTTTTGTTAATTACCTTTTTGGGTTAAATTTTTAATTTTGGGAAATTGGGGGGGTTGATATTTTCTAGAAAATTTGACCAAGGCCTTTGGGGGATAATTTTCCAATTTGTTTTAAAATTTTTTATTTTGTTTTTCCTTTTTACAAAAAACAATTTTTTCCCGATGGACTAAAATTAGCTACTGTCATACCAATATATAAAAAAAAAGGGGTTCTAATTTATATACTAATTACAGGGGTATAAGTCTACTTTCGCCTATCTCTAAGATATTTGAATTACCAATAAAAACACAGTTAACAAGTTTCTTGACAAATAACAAGTTACTATCAATTATGCAGCATGGTTTTAATTTGGGGGTAAAGGTACTGAAACAGCATCATGTGCATTTCAAAAGTGGACTGTTGAGGCATTGGATAGTGGTTTTTGTGTTTTGGGGGCTTTTGTGGATTTCTCGCGCGCTTTTGATTGTGTACACCACGATTTATTGTTGGAAAAGTTGTATCGGTATGGGGTTAGGGGGGTTTCCCTACAATTTTTTTAAGAGTTATCTGGAAAATCGCTTTCAGTTTGTACGGCTAAATCGGGCAAAGAGGAAAGGAGTCGTATTACCCGAGGAGTACCACAGGGATCTATATTGGGTCCTCTACTCTATTTGATTTATTTGAATGACATTATTAATTATCTTAGTACCAATTCAAATATATATACAGTTTCTACCACATACTAATATTTTAATTAAAGAAAACACCCTTAGTAAGTTAAAAATTAGTAGTGAAAACGTATATCGTAAAATTATTTTGTGGTCAGAAAAAAAATTTTCTTAATTTAAATTTCAAGCAAAAACCCCAGCTCTTTTTTATACTCTATCAAGGCGGCCCAATTTAGATAAATTTACACTTTTTTTAAAATACGGCAAGTCCTATTAATTGTAGTGAAACCACTAAAATGTTAGGTTTGAATCTGGGTTTTAAGTTGCAGTGGAACTCGCATATAGATTTTCTCTGTGCAAAATTACGTAGTGCTTTTTTATGCTTTAAATTTCATGTCCCCCAAAATTGCAGTAGAGACACCCTTCTTACTCTTTTTTATGCATACTTTCAAACCATTTACAAATGGGATTATTTGTTATGGTGGGGGGGCTCAGGTTTAGGGTTTTTTTTCTTCAAAAGTACGCAGTTCGGATAATCAGTGGTTTAACACATCGAGAAACATGTCGTGACTCTTTTAAGACATTAAAAATTTTGACTTTTTTTTCAACCCCATATTTTGGAACTGTGCATTTATGTTTTCAGAAATAGAAGCTTATTTGTAACTAATGGTATGCAACACGATCACAAACTAGAAATGGAGCTTTATTGGTTCCGGACAGGCATCGGACAGCAACATACCAAAAACATTTTTATTTTAATTGTTGTAAATGTTATAATTCCCTTTTAAAGATGACATAAAAAAATCCAAGAATATCAATGTTTTTAAAAGTAAATTAAAAAAAATTTCTACTAGATAGAACTTGTTATTGCTTTGAGGATTTTTTTTTTAAGGTAAAAAACTACTTCTTTCTGTTGTTTTTCTTTTTCTCTTTATGTAACCTTTTTTTTTAGTACAAAACGTTTTTTACTGTTTTTTTTTTAAAATTTTTTTTTTTTAATTTGTAGTATTTATTTTAAGGACTTTTTTTACTTTTTCGTCAATTATTGTGCTGTTTGTACTCTTAAATTGAAGAAATAAAAAATTTTTTCTTTATCTTTATCTTTATCATTGTAGTCCAAGAGGTAAAGCCGAGGTTTGGCTGTTATCGTTGATGCGTTTAATTAATGAAATGTGTTTAATTAATGCCAATATGTACTATTCAGCTCTATCGGACATCCTGTTAGATACAGGGGGGATGAAAGTGGCTTCTTTTTACAGCTAAAGGTTGTCATAGATGATATGCTCGAAGGAGTGTTAAGTGAGTAGGTACTAGCATAACCAAACAAAATTCCAAAATGTAGACATATGGGTAAATACAAAGTGGGTGGCGGACAGGGGTAGAGGTGATAACAATTTGGGAGAAAGATTGGCATCAGTGATATGTCCTCTTATTATTGAACCCATTCTAAACCTAGACAGGCGGACAGCTAGGTAAATACATAAGTTTATAAGATGGGGTCAAATGTATCCCTTGCCTGGAGCGTTTTTTCAGACGTGGACTCTCGTATCTTAATAAATACTTTATCAATTTTGACTTAAAAGGTCTTATTTACCTTGTATTTAGATGTTAATGCTTAATTTATAAATAATGTATTAATTTATCGATAAATAACTTTTTTTTTT
>JAHBCN010025122.1:0-11395 GCA_019359885.1 Listronotus oregonensis | reverse complement strand
CACAATTTGATTTTAATATCTGTTTCACAGGCGTTTTTCCCCTTTTTTTTTCAATTAGAAAAAAAACACTTTTTTTAAACCTATATTTCAAAATTTTCAAAAACCCCCCGTATTTCGAGGAAAAACCCCAAGTAAAAAGGGTTTAAAGGCAACTTCTAGTCCAGGAAAAAAAGCTAAAAAAAGGCAAACACGGCAATTTTTTTAAAATAAAGGAATTGCATAAACATTTGTCAAAATTATATCATGCCTTTTCCCTGTTATTTTTCAGGGGTAAAAACCCCCCTTTTTATTTTAAAAAACCAAAAACAAAAAAAAATTTTTAGGTTGAGTAAAATTTAAACCCAAAAAAAAAAAAGATTATTTTGTTTCTTTGAAACATTATTTGAAATATTTCCCCCCTTTTAAAAATCAACCCCTTTTAAATTTTTTAAATTTAAAAAAAATTTTTCCCCCTTTAAAAAAAATTAATATATTATCACAGTATTTTGTAAAATTTTTTGGGGATTAAGCTTAACTTATCCTCGTCTTTAAAATTCCATTACCCCATGGGTTTTTTTTTTTTAGAAAAAAAACTCCCCCCTTATTGAAAAATTTTTAAATTTCCCATAATAAATTTAAATTTACATAAAATTAGGCTCAAATAAGTTAAAAAATTTTTTTTTTAAAATTTTTTTAAAACATTATTCAATATATTTCTTTTTTTGAAAATCAACCCTGATTATGATTTAAAAAAAAAATTTTTTACCCAAAAAAAATTAACATATTGTCAAAAATTTTAATTAAAAACGTTTTTTTTTTTTTTTTTTTTTTTAGGGGGAAAACCAAAAGGGTTTGATGAAAAATACTAACGTCCCGGGGGTGTCTTCAGGGGGTGGGGGAGTTGTTCACAGGGGTTTTTAAAAATTTTTTGGAGATTGGGAAAAGGGGAAAACTTGGGGCAGCAGGTTCCATGGTCTTGACACTCAAGGGATGAAGGAACAAAGAAAGGGGGGGGGGGGCCCTCAACTGAACTGAAAAAGGGTGAAAAAAATTGCACTAGGGGTTTCTCTGTTGGGACCCGCCAGGGGAATTATACTGGCCAACCCCCTGAGCAGAAGCCGTGAAAATACCTATAGAAGAGCGACAGATCCCCACAGCTGGGGGGGGGGAAAAAGGGCCTTTGGGGGTTTTGGGGTCATTAATAAGACGAACGGCTCTTTTTGAATGGACCAGAATGCTATGTTGTGGGGGGACGCCTTTCCCCAGACATGAGAACAATATTCTAAAGAGGGTCTGATTTGGGATATAAGGGGGCAGATTGGAAGAAGAGAAATATTTTCTGGCTGGGGAAAAGAAATCCAATATTTTTTAAGCTGCCGGGTATGGATAAAATTTTTGTGCCAGTTGAGGTTTTTCTAAAAAAGAAAGGGCCGACAAGATTAAACGATCTTGTTTAAAATTTCCGCTAAAAGTGGGATGAGCATTTGCAGATTTTTTTGGGAAGGGAAAATGACGGGGTTTTGAGGATTAAACTGAACAAGATTTTTGGCGCCCCAATCCAAGATAAGTTTGAGGTCTTGTGAAAGAATATCGCATTGACCTTTCGCTTGTTTTCGATATCAGGATTACACGGGTGGCTTAAGAAATTTTTTACTAGGGGGGAGGGTACTATCCAAAAAAGGGGATTGATTGGGAAGAGAAAGATCGTTAAGTGTAGAAGGAACAGCGGGGGGGCCCGCACTGAGCCCGGGGGCCCCCAAATTTAAAATTTGGGGGAAGCTGGAGGAATGACCATCTACACTAACCCATATACGTCGATTAGAAAGGAAACTGGAAAGCCAAGAGCAAAGCTTAGGTGGAAGACCGTAAGAAGGAAGTTTGTTAAAAGCCCATCATGCCAGACCGGGGTCGAAATTTTTTGGGTATGTCAAGAGAAAAAACGGGGTTCACCAAGAAACTCAAGGGACTTGTTCCAGTTGTGTAGACAAAGTAAAGAAGATCAGCTGGGGGATCTACTGTAGGGGAACCCATTGTCTATTGTTGCAGAAAATTCTACAAGGGGAAACCCTTTTTTTTACCCCCTTTCCCCAAAAAATAAAATTAAAATTCCTCCTTTGAATAAAAAAAACCGACAAAAAAAACCCAAATTTTTTGATCACAAAAAAAAATCGTTCCGACACGACGGAAAAAAACCCTAAACAGGGGGACCGACAATCATACGTTCTTATTCGCAAAGAAAATGGCCCAAACCCAAAAAAATTTTAAAAAATGGGAGTCCTCAATTAAACTAATTGGCGTTCGGTAGAAAACAGACAACTAAGGTGTGGGGGATTCGTGGGGGGAAAGGGGTCAAGTGGATGGGGAGGAGAAAAAATTCTAGTTGAGTACGAATTTATTCCCGAAACAAGGGGAAGTTTTTTAAAATTATTCAAAAAAGGGGCCGGGAAATTTAAGTTCTTGTTTTTAAGTTTGGAAATTTTTTTTGTTTCGCCCCTCAGCGAATTGGAAAGTTTTTTGAGATTTGGGTTTTGAAAATTAATGTTTTTTTTCCCGGGGTAATTCCCGAAAAAGTTATTCCAAAATTTTTGTTTGAAAAAAAAAAAAAACCCTTTTAAAAAAACTGAACGATGAAATGTCATATTTCTTTCTGGTAAGTGCCGGGTTTTTCCCCTTGGAGGGGAAAAAAAAATTAAAAACCCCGTTAGCACCTCTCTTTTTTCCATGACAATAGGTTTATTGTTTTTTTAAAAAACTTTTTAAAAAGAGTCGACTATGGTCCCCCCAAACCCCCAAAAATTTTAAAGAAAATATTTAGTTTTAGAGTGAGTTTGTATAAAAAAAAAGTGAAATAAAAAAGGTGATGGGGATAGCCCCCTTTTGGGGAAATGTCAGCGGGGGGGAAAAAGGTAGTTTAGCCTTGTTCCAGGGGGGGGGTTTTTAAAAAAAAGGGGGTGGAAAAAAACTTTCGATTTAATTGAATTTTATTTGTAATGAAGCTTCCTGTTCATAAAACCCCCAAAATTAAAAAAAAATTTTTTTAATTTTTAAAAGAAAAAAAAAAGAATAAAAAAGGGTTTTTTTAAAAAAAAATAAAAAGTATTTTAAAATAAGCGTAAAAATTAAAAAAATAAAAAAGGGGAAAAGACCCCCCCAAAACCCCCCCTTTTTGGGGTTTCATCTTCATTTAGCCGTCATCAGGGAATGGGTAACTAATATATTGGGAGGGGGCAAATTTTTTTTCCCCAATATGTTGGCCCTTTAAAAACCCCGGGAAAAGCCTGTTTTTAAATTTTTGGGGGTTAAAACAGATCAAGGGAAAAAATTTTCAATTTTCAAAACCTTGGTGTTTGGGGTTTTCTATTGTTGTGTAGGTATTGTTAGATATTTAAAAAAATTTTTTTTTGTGTTTTTTTGAATTAAGGGAATAGTTTAATTTTTTTTTCAAAATCTGCCCAAGAGAGCTAAGTTTTTTTTAAAAAAAAAAATTTTTTTTTAAATTTATTTCCCCTTTCTTTTAAAAAAATGGATTCGAAGAAGAAAGGGGGAAAAAGTGGGGGGTGCAAGAAAAAACGGATCGCATTTTGGGTGGGCAGACAAAAAAAAAGAGGGGAAAAATTGAATTTTTGGGGATTTAAAAAAAAAAATTAATATTTAAGAGCTTTTTTTTTTAAGTATTCAGAAAAAAGGGATTTTTTGGGAACCCCCTTTTTTCCCTGGTTGATAAATTTTTAAAAGAGATGAAAGAAGATGTTTTTTTTTTTGGGACCTTGAATTTTTAAAAAAAATGTATTAACGCTTTGTCCCCCCCCGGGTTTTACGGCCGGGCGGGAAAAAAAATTTTCCCGTCCTTCTTCTCCTTTTCCCCCCCAAAAGACCCCCCCCCGGGGGGGGGGGGGGAAAAAATTTTCCAAAAAATTAAAATTTTAAACCCCCCCGGAGCTTCGGGGAGGTCGTTCATTCAACCTATAACTTTTTTGATTGTCGATAACGAAAGTTTGACAGATATTCAAAGATTCTTTTTTTTTAAAAATTTTTTTTAGAGAACCCCTAAAATTAATTGACGATCTCTCAGTCACTCACGAGAATTTTAAAAACCCCCTTTTAACAAATTTTAACTAAACGTTAGAAAAAGCTTTTGTAAACGGCATCTTTCAGCTATTTTTGAAAATTCCCGGGTTTAAAAATAAAGGGAAATTTTTCTACGTTGAGAGAATTTCTAAAAGAACTTTAACAAAATTTGGGGTTTGTTATTTATTTTTGGGTAAAAGAAAAAATTTTTTTTTAAGATTTTTTTGGGAAAAAAACCCCCTTTTTTCTTAAGGCATTTAATATAAAAACCCCTTTTTAAACCCCTTTCCCCGGGAAAAAAGAGTTAAAATTTTTGAAAAAAAATGTCTAGTTTTAGAAAACTTGTCACCCCCAAAATGCCTTTTTTCAAAAAATCCGGATGTGGGGGAAAAAAAAAAAAAACAACAAAAAGACTTTTTAAGGCATTCGACCAAAAAATTTCCCAAAATTTAATGCTCTTATTTTTTTTTTAAAAAAATTTTAAGGAAGCCAACAAAAAAACCTATAATGAAAAATTTTTCTTTCCAGAGAAAAGAAAATTTTTCAACTCCAAAAAGGCAACTGTTTGGGGGAAAATCAAAATTTTTAAAACCCCTTCTTCCCAAAAAGAAATTGCCCCCATTTGCTCAAAAAAAGCATCATAAATTTCTTCACACTCCCTTTTACTGTTCCATAAAACCTCCCCCCCCGATTTCCCAAAAAAAAGGGGGGGGGATCGGGGGACACTGGGCCCCCCGGGGCTTCAACAGGGGGTGTTACCCCGGGGCGAGGACAAAGGTCCTTCTTTTTTAATTTCCCCCAGAGTCAAGGTCACTCTAACTCAAATTTTTTCAAAAAAAATTTAGAGGGTAATAATTTCCCCAAAAAAAAAATTCTCAAGGGGGGAAGTCTGACAATGCTCAGACCCCCTTTTTTCAGTCTCGCTCTTTGCCCGAGCAAAAAATGTCGGTACTGCCCGGTTAAAAACTTTTGCGAGGGCAGGAAGTCCAAGCCCGAGCCATTTTGGGCAATGGTTTTTCCCCAAACCCCCCTTTTTTTTTCTGAACGATTGGGGGTTTTTAAAATGAAAACATCCCTTTTTTTTTTTAAAAACCCCAATTTTTTGGGGGCGCACTTTCCAGCAATACTTGGGCAAAAAGGTGAATGTGAAAATTTACTCAGATTCTAACAAATCTACGTCATTTAAAAATTTTTTTTGGGGCGTATTGCCAGTGATTACTGAAATTTACCCTCAAAAAAGGGGGGAAAATGTCAATCTTGGCAGATTCCTTCACTTAAAAAAAAGCTGACCCCTCCTTCAATGAACCCCCCCGAGGTCAAAGGGATCGGCTCTGATCTCTATTATTTTTTTGTTTTTTTGAGGCATGTTCCAGCTTGGGGGGGGGCCCCCCCTTTCCCCTTTTTCACGCACCCGGTTGGGGGCCGGGGGGTTTTCCGACCTAGGGGAAAAAATCATTTCTTTTTTAATTTTCCCCCTTAAAAAAGTGGGGAATCAGAAGGCCCTTTTTTTGCAAAAAAGTCAAACCCCCTTTTGGGGGTTGAAAGGTTAAATGACACTCTAGAAAAAAATTTTTGGGGAATTAAGAATTTGGGGCCCCCCCAAAAAACCCAATGTCATCGGAAGATGAAGTAGGGGAAAAGGGGGTTTTTTGGACACCACGAAGGTGTTGCCTGATGGTGAAATTTGATGGCATGGACCTTCCTATTTTTAAGATCCTAATTATAAAATTTCTGGGAAACCCCTACTATTGACGTCCTTTTAGGAGAAGGTAAAAAGGGGTTTCCCGGGGGGTTTAAAACTAAACCCAATGTTTATTGGCTTGGGGGTTTTTGGGAAAAATTTTTTTTCCCAGACTTTAGGGGGAAATTGGGAAAGGGGCCCCCCCTTTTTAAACCCGAAACTTGAAAGTTAAAGATAAAAAAATTCAAGATACCCCAGTCAGTGAACTGATTAATTCAAAAAAATCATATTGTCAAAATTCTTAAATTTTTCTTTTTTAAGGAGTTTCCCCCGGGGGGCTAGAATCTGGGGCCTCCATTGGGGGTAAAAATATTGCCAAATTGAATCCCTTTCTGAAAACCCTTTGGGGCTGATTGGGGAGGTGGTAGACTAGCCAATGCTGCCCCTTTCCATGATCAGAAACATCCCATTCTTCTGCCCTCCCACAATAAAATTGTGTCATTAATTTTTAAAACATGAACATAAAAAAAGGGGCATGCTGGCGCACAGAAGGGGTGTCCATTTTTCCCTTTAAAATTCTGGCCCCTTTTAATGGTCTTAAAGAGATAAGAAATTGAAAACAGATGTGTCACCTGTTATAGGCCCGGGGAAACCTGAAAACCCCAAAAAAGTCTGCCCTTTCCCCCAAAAACAAAGTAAAATTTCCCCCCTTTGGGGGTTTTTGAATACGGGGGCCCCCTTCCCTTTTTAAAAACCCCCCCAAATTGGGGAAAAAAAACCCCCCTTATAAAGGGGTTTAAATTTACTTTTGTGTATGGTTACAAAAACCCCAACACATTTGAACCAGTCGGGGTTTTTAAAAGATGATTTTTAAAAAACCCCCCCAAAGGGTTTTATTGCTCGTCGGGGTAACCCAAAAGGGTAAAAAGGAAAATTTTTTTCAAATTTTGTGGGTGCTAATGCCCAACCCCAAAGAATTGGGCCCCAAAAAAATTTTAAAATCTGACCATTAAGAAATCCGTGAAGGAATTTCTTTTCCCCCCAAAGAAATTGAGTTCAAATTTTTCCCAACCCCCAAGTCCACATTGGGGGCCCGGGGGCGGGAATTTTAAAAAGGGTAAACATCATCTTGTTAGGTTGGTGGGGGGGAAAATCATTTTACCTTTTAGGACTTTTTCACAGTCCCAACACAAGTTAAGGGGGTTTCAAACCCCTTTTGGGCCCTAGGGAACCCCTTTTTAAGTGACCCTTTTAAAAAAACTGGGGTTGACCCCAGGTCACTTCCTGATTGGTTTTTTCTTATTGCACATCCGGAAAGGGATGTGAGTAAAAAATCTTGAATAGACCCCCCATTGAACGTATGAAACAGATCCAGCAGGTCTTCTGGAAGCGCTTTTTGGGATTTTTTTAAAGGGGGATCGCCCAAAATGGGTACAACCTACCCCCTTTAAAAATAAAGTCGTGCTCCCCAGAGACGATTTTGAATACCCTCTTTTTAAAAAAGGGTGGTAAAATAATAGAAATTCTTCCTGGGGTCTGACGGAAAAAGGGGGGAGTAAAAGGGGGACACGAGATGGTGTCTTCCCAAAAAAAAAGATTTGTCCGTTGCCTGAAGAAGGGCAATGGGACACTTTATGGGCTTTTTGAAAAAAAGGCACCCTGGTTGTTGGAGTGGAAGACCCCAGCAACCACTAGAGTTTTTGTTCTTTTTTGGTTTTTTTTCGACCGCCACTTTTTGGGTTTTAAACCTCACCGGCTGCACCACGGTGATTAAAAAAAGGGGCCCCTTCCCCTTTGATGGGGGAAAGATCATCCCTTTGCCCGATCCCCGGGACTAGGGGGGCGCTTCGTTGTGGGAACCTTTACCCAACAACCAAATTAATTTATCTTTTTTTAAAAATTTTTGGGGGGGTATAAGTTCGCTGTCGCGGTTTCTCGTTCTCTTTTTCTAGTTCTTCTTGGGGGGCAAAGACCCCAACGTTGGGGGGGGATGTTGCAGAAACATTTTTTACAAGGAAAGCTATTTTTTATAGCCAATTTCCCCTTTTTTAAAATAAAATTAAAATTCCCCCCTTTTTAAAAAAAATTAAGCCAAAATAAAAAGAAATTTGTTTTTTTTACAAAGAAAAAAAATTCCGACAAGACGGTAAACTAATTCTAAACAGCGGGGGCCCACAATCATACGTTCTTATTCGGGAAAGGGGACCCAAAAACCAAAAAAAAAAAAATGGGAGTCCTCAATTAAACTAATTGGCGTTCGGTAGCAAAAAAACAAAACCCCCCGGGGTGGTTGATTCGGGGGGGGGCGTGGTCAAGTAGAGTGCGGGGGGAGAAAGCATTCAGTTGAGTACGAATTTATTTGGTTAAAACCGGGGGGCGTTGGGGGAAATTTTTTTAAAATTTTTGGGGAAAAAAACGGAATATTTAAGTTCTTGTTCTAAGTTTCGAAAGTAAGAGTTTTGTTGTCGTTCGTACAGCGAATTCGGGGAAAAAATTTTTCTGAGATTCCCCCCGTGGAATGTTCTTTTGTCCGTAAAAATTTTTCCCCTCGCAAGTTATTCCGGAAAAATTTTTGTTTTTCAAAACCCAAAAAACCTTTTTTTTTGAACTGAACGGGGGGAAAAAACTAACATTCTGGGGGAAAGGGGGCCCGGGTTTTTTTTATGTTAGCAAATTAAAACTGTTAGCACCCTCTCAAATTTCTCATGACAATAGGTTTATTGTTTTTTTTAAACATGGGGTTTTTTGTAGTCGACTTGGTAAAAAATTTTTGAAGTAAGGGAAAGAAAAGTGACTAGCCTTAGAGTGAGTTGTGATAAAAGGAAAAAATGAAATAAGAAAGGTGATGGGGAAAGGGGCCCTTTTGGGGAAAGTCAGCGGGGTGGAAAGGTAGTTTAGCCTTGTTCCAGAGACGGTGAGATATAAAAAAAAACCCGGGGGTACAAAAAAATTTTTGATTTAATTGAACTTTCGGGGTTTAGTAATAAGAAGCTTCCTGTTCAAAAAAATTTAAATTTAAAATTTAAACAAAACACTTTTTCTAATTTAAAAAAATGAAAAAACTAAAGGGTTTTTTAAAAAATAATTAAACGTATATTAAATTAATACAGCGTCTAAAAATTTGTAATAGTCAAGATCCCCGAGCATCCAACCAACCCTTTTGGGGTTTAGTCTTCATTTAGGCGTCATCAGGGAATGGCGTCAACTAATTTTATTGGGGGGCGTAGCAAATTAATTTTTTCCCCCAAATTATCATGTAAGATCTTATGTTTTTCCAGATTTTTAAGATTTTGGGAATTAATGAATTTTTCCATTACTTTGCAAACAACTGGGAAGAGATATAGGTCTATAGTTGGAAGGGAGACTTTGGATCCTTTTTGGGGGGGCAGGTTGCACACGTACCCCAAATCCCCGGGGGAAAAAGCCCGTGTCAAGAGTTTTTGAAAAGAGGCGAGTCAAGATGGGTGCAAGCTCGGGAGCACTTTTTTTTAAGACGATTGCTGGATGCCATCCAGCCCAGACGTTTTTTAAAAAAAAAAAAACGCTTGATCTGTTTGACTTTAAAAATTATATCGGACATTTTAAAAAAAAAGGGGAAAAATTTTGGAAAGGGGGGAATTTTTAAAATAGAGGATCAAGCGTAGAATTGGAAAATTTGTTTGGAAATAGTTCGGTTTTCCCTTTTGGGGGGTAGAGAAAACCCTTTTTAAAAAGGGGGGAAAAAAAAGGAAAAGTTCTGATTTAATATTTTTTTGGAAAGGACCAGAGAGTTTTTTTTTGAGCAAAGAGAACTTTATCTTTTATTGATTGTTAAAACAGTCTTTTGCTTTTTTTATAGTCTGATTAAAATTTCTTTGGGGCTAGCCCGTTTATTTTCGGGACTGGGGTTTAAGAAACTTTTTTTGGGTTTTAATTTTTTTAAAAAAATGGCTTTGTCACAGGATTTAGAAAAAAGGGGTTTTTATTTGAAGTTATGTGGTTCTTTTTTTTTTGGGGGGGAAAAATAGGTCTCAATGCCAGTTGAATTGTTTTTAAGGGTTTTTTTTATTTCGGGGAAAGGGGGGAAAGTAGAAAAAAGGTAGGATCCCCCAAAGGGGGGGTGGCAAAGAAGTCTCTCAGACCCATCCCAAAAGGCCGAATTGTAGTGCCGAGGGGTTTTTTTGGGGGGGATTTCTTTCAGTTGCCCTTTAAAATGAGTGGGGGTAAGATACGGGAACCCCAAAACCCTGGTCAGAGCGACCGGGGACAAAAAATTTATGCTTGAAAAGAGTTGGGGTGGAAGTAAGAAAGAGATCTAGGGGTTAGAATTTGGGTGGAACCCCAGGGAAAAATAGGTTCCATAATTAGATTGGTGGGGCGGAGTTTTTTGGGGAAAATTTTTGTGTCTGCCTTTGTATCGTTTTTTGGATCCAGCCATTTTTTTTGAACATTAAAAATCCCCGAGAACGATTACTTTGGGCCCAAAGGAAACTGGGGGAAAAAAAATTGTCGATCTTTTTGAAAGGAAATCAAAGAGCTCGTTGTAGGAATTGTCGGACGGGGACCGGTTTTATACAGCAGATAAATTTGGTAGAAGATCTGAAAGAAAGTTTAAGCCAAAGAATATCAGGCCTCCCCCATTCGGGGGTTAGAAACCCTTTTTTGCCAGGGCGTTGCGAACGTAAGCACAAACGCCGCCATGGGGTCGAAAAAATGAAATTAGTTTCAAAAACCCGGGAAAAAGGGGGTGGTTGATTGCTGTTTTTGGGGCTTACTTGGGGTTTTTTGGGGGGAAATAAAAGTGGGGTTTTAGGATTAAAAATAATGGTGAACAGAGTTTACGTTTGAGTTAAGCCCACATATATTTGTGAAGGATATCAGACTTTTCGATGGTGGCCCCTTTAAAAGTACCCTCGCCCGGAGAACCGAATGGAGGGGTATTTTACCTGGATAACTTTTTGTTCGGGTGTGCAACATCATTATTTCCAAATTTTAGTAGGGTGGAAAAAAAGAAAAAAAGAAAGAAGAGGAAGAAGGGGAAAAATAAAAGAGGAAGAAAAGAGGGAAAAAGAAAACTGACTCACGCCCAGAACTGAAAAGTCCGAGACTTCAGAGTCCTTTAAAGGGGGGGGGGTGGGGTAGGCGAGGAAAGTCCCCTACCCCCTACTAAACGGGGGGTTCAAATATTACTAATATAATTTTTTAATTTTTTTAACCCCAAAAGCAACCCCCTTTAAATTTTTTAAATGCAAAAAAAAATAAAACACCCCCGGGTTTTTTAAAAATGAAAGAACCATAAAAAATTGAATTAAATTCGACGCACTTTAAAAAGGCATTACGCCGATAAGCGTTTTTTATTTTTTTGGGGGAAAACCAACCCCTTACTAAAAAACCTTTTTAAAATTACTTTACTTTCATATTAAAACTTGACTCAAATAATTTGAATAATAAAAAGTTTTAACCTTTTTAAATTTAGTTTGGGAAAATTTTCCCTTTTAAAAAAAAACCCCCCTTTTGGATTAAAAGAAAAATTATATTTAATGGATAAAATAGAAAAAGATTTTTTTTTTTTTAAACTCTCATTCGATTTGGGCTTTTAAAAAATTTAAAAAAATTGGGGTTTTTTTAAACATAACCCTTCCCGTTTTTGTGGGTAAAGTTCTTTAAAAAAAACCCCCTTTTTTTTTT
>JAHBCN010025121.1:0-11375 GCA_019359885.1 Listronotus oregonensis | reverse complement strand
ACAATGACAATGTTTTTTTTTTAAAATTAAAAAAAAATGTTTTTACAAAATTTTTTTTTAATAGCTTTTAAAAAAAAGCGCTTTTTTTGGGAAAGGGAAAAGTCTGTCAGACTCATGGTCACCATTTTAAAATTTAAAAAATGGGGTTTTCACCACTTAAGGGTTAAATCAATTATTTTAAATATTTAATAACTGATAATAAACCTATATATCTTAAATAGGAATAAAAAAACACGATGAATTTTTGGTTTTTGCGGTGCAGAAACTATTTTTTTTCTAAGAAAATGCATTTAGCAGATGGTTTTCTAATAGACAAAGAAAGAAATATGACGTATTTTTGAATCAAAATAAATATTATACTAGTGGCCCATTGCGGCGAGGAGACATTCGTTTAGTTCGGAAATATTCTTTATTTGTGACAAATAATATGATCCTGAATAGAGAAATATTTTTGTTATAAAAATATCTAAATGCCAAAAAAACTAAATATTTAGGTTTCAGGTTACACCTAATTTTTTTTGGGTAACCATTTAAATTATACAAAAAAAAAATAATAACCAGCTTTAAAAAGTATTAAAGAGTAAGATGACTTAAGGATTATTTATCTTATTATTAAGCAACATTGGCCAAGTTCCTTATTAATATTTTTTGTTTTTTTTGCTTAAAACCCTTGCTTTATTTTATCCATTAATCATATTTCACGTGTTCTATTAGCAGATCATCTGCTTTGAGACCACGTGACATAAAAATCTTCTCGCTTCTTTTTCATCCGAAATTTTGATCTGGAACTTACCCATTTTACTAAACAATTTAATCCCATTTATTGTATATTGCGTTTTTTTAAAGGGCCCCGAAAACCCCTATGTTTGAAAAATTTTCCATAAAATATTTAAGACTGTTACGTTACCTTGATGTACAAAAAAATATACAAAACTAAATACCTCTTTAATATAAAGAAGTCCCTGTGAGTCCACCTGCTAAAGCGCAATATCCCTTTAAGGCCAGTTTAGACCTGAAAGCGGATGAAATTTTAATCCTGCTATCTACGCAGAACGTCGCACGATTTGGGCTTATTATTTTACGTTAAGAAAAACCTTTTCGTTAGTTTAATTAAGAAGACTGAAAACTGCTTTAAAGTACTTCTTAACTTTTTATAAGAATAATAAAACATTTTTAAGGAAATTCCTTAATCAACTTAATGAAGACTGGTTTCAGGGATACATACATTTGTTATTTGGCCATCTTAATGAATATTTATAACTGGCATAAAATCATTTTCCTGTGTTTCCCATTTATTAAATTTAAAAAAAGAAAAAGATCTTATTAACAACACTTATGTAAAATAAGAGCAAAGTCCACATCCATAAATTTTAGCCTCTTAAAATACTGAGATCTCAAATTAAATCAAGTTCTTCTCACAATTTCGTTTCACTCTTTTTTGACTGGACAAGTTTTTTACTGACCTGTTTGTTTTAATGGTATTATTTTCAAATTAATACAGACAAATTTTTTCTTTATTACCTAAAAATAATATTACGAACATACAGAATATAGACGGAGAGCTGGAGCCAAAAAATCATCGTCAACAGAATATGGAGCTCCCGTAAAACATGTTCATTTTTTTGTTTTTTGGGGTTTCCCCCGCGGGCTGACAGCTAGGTGGAAAAAATTTTGGCAAAAAAACTTCATCAATAATATGTCAGCCATTTTGACAAAATTAAAGTTGTTGGGCAATTTTTGGGTCCATTTTAAGGAGAAAACTTTAATTAACCCCATGTCCTAAAGTTCCTAAGTTTTAAGATACAAGGTGGAAAAATTTTTTTAAAAAATTTTTCATTTATTATTAATATCAGTAATACCACTATAAATATTTTTAAAAAAATTTTTCATACATGTACTATGTATCAGGAGGTTTTTTTTTTGTGTACTATTTTTTTTTTCCAGTGGCGTTTGACCCAATTTGAAACCCGCCTATTTTGGCAGATAGGTGTCGTCACTGATTTTCAAACGGGCCCAATCATTATAAAAAGTTGATCACTTGATTTTTTTCAATCCGATGCACAGTTTTCGCTTAAAATTAAAACCATTTTTCTGCTTTATCATAAATCATAACAATATAGGTAAACACTATATCACCATTCATCATGCAGAAAAATATCTAAATTTAATTTTTTTAGTTGAAAACCCTGCGTCGGACTAAAAAAATTAGGAGATCAAAACTGTTCATAATTGTTTTAGTCCGACGCACGGTTTTTACCTAGAAAAATTAAATTTAGATATTTTTCTGCATGGTGAATATGGTGATATAGTGTTTACCTATATTGTTATGATTTATCATCAAGCAGAAAAATGGTTTTAATTTTAAGCGAAAACCGTGCATCGGATTGAAAGAAATCAATTGATCAACTTTGCTTATAAATGATTGGGGTTTTAAAAAAAATATTTTTTATTTTAAAGAAATCAGTGACACCATTAATATCTGTAAAAAAAAGGGGTTTCAAACCCCGAACACCACTGGTGAAAATAGGGGAAAGGTATATCAAATTTTATTAAAATAGGGGGGCCGTCCATATTTTGACCCATTTTGATCGCAAATAACTTTTGAACAAATAAAGATATCGATGCGGTTTTCGCAAATATACTTATATTTCTTTAAAGTTTATTCTCGTATCTTTACCTTTTTGGGGGATTCCCATTAAAAAAAAACAAAATGGCCGATTTTCCGATGGGGGAAAATTTTTGTTATTTTAAAGGGAAACCCCCCCGGTATTTTTTAAATTTTTTTTAAAAAATTTAAATTTTTTTCCTTTAAAAAAATGTAACACAAGCTATTTTTTTTAAAAAAAATAACGCATTTATTGCCCCCCAAAAAAATTTGACGAATGTCGAATAGGAATATTTATTTTAAAAGGATTTTTTGAAAAGTCGCCTGTGGAAACAAAGTTATTTTTTTTCCAATAACAGCAACAAGCCTCATTGTCAGCCTTTGGGGGTCATTTTTGACAAGTTATTTTAATTAGAAGAAAAATTTCCTGTTAAGCGAAAAAGGAAAATTTTTATTATGATTGCCGAAACCAAATAAAAAAAAAGAAACCCGGGAAATTTTTAAAAAATTTTTTTAAAAAGCTCCCCCAAAAAAAAAAAAATTTAAAAAATCTGATAAAAAAAATTTTGGAGTACAGGATCTTTAGCCCGAAAAAAAGAAATTAGTAAACAATGAGAATTTTCTAAATAAAACTTTAAAAAAATTTCCCCTGGAGATAACGGGGGAAGATCCAACATTGTCAAAAAAAAAAATCTCAAGTTCAGTCCATATTCCTAAAACTACAGAAAAAAATCATAAAAAAAAAATTTAAAAAGCCCTACAAAATTCAAATGTTACAAGAAATAAAAAAAATGATTTTCCAAAAAGGGGGGGAATTTTTTCCAGAGAATTCAAAATTTAGTAAGGAACATTTTTTGGGTATTTAATAATGTCAGACGAACCCCATTTCCCCCCAAAGGAAAAAATAAATGCAAAAACCCCGCAGGTTTGGGCAACAGAAAATCCTCGACAATATAACGAAAACGTTGGGGGATTCGCCAAAAGTCCCACCCCGGGTGGTTTGTCAAAGCAAAAAATTTATGGGCCTTTTTTTTTTTTTATGAACCAACCAAACCCCCCTTTTTTAATTTTTCGTTGATATGCTGGAAATTTTTTTTTTCCCCAATTGCAAGAAAAAAAAACTATTGAATTTCGTCTATTTTCAAAAAAGGGGTGGGGCTACACCCCCATTATGCTAACATTACCAAGGATTCACTGACCAACGTTTTTAGAAACCGGTGGTTTGGGGAAAAGGCCCTATTTCCTGGCCACCTCGTTCACCAGATTTGACTGTTTCCAGATTTTTTTCTGGGGGGGGTATGTGAAAAGATGTTATAAACCAATTTCCCCAAAAATTTTAAAAAAAATTAAAAAAATATTCGAAAAAATAATAGAAAATATTCCTGAAGAATTTTTTTTGTCAATAGTTTTAATAAGTTTTTTTCGAATTTAAAAAAAGTGCGTCGAAGTCGGGGGAAGGCATTTTCAACATTTACAGTAGTTTTTTTAAAAAAAAAAAGTAAACCCCTTTTTTTTAACTATTATTTTGTGAATAACCCAAACCTTTGGCGATCCTTTTTTTTTAAAATATGAAGCAAATTTTAATTGTTAAATAATATTTTTTTGGTCGAATGCAGTCAATTTTTTAAAAGGGGTTTTAAAAACGTTGTTTTTTGGGGATAACCATAGCTTGTGGGGGTTTTTTTTTTTTTAAAAGGGGGAAAAAATTTTAAATTTTGAAAAAAGAAAAAATATACAGGGTGTTTTCCCCCTTTAAAAAAAAATAGTTGGGGCCATAAGGGGAAAAAAAGGGCCCTTTTGTTTTTTAGCTAATGGAATGCCACAATAAATTTTGGGGAAAGGGGGGAGAATAAACTTTTTAAAAAAAATTTTAAAAACATCTGCAAAAACCGCATCTTGATACCTTTATTTGTTTTTTAAAATTATTCTCGATTAAAATGGGTCAAAATATGGGCCGGCCACCCCCCATCTTTTTTTGGGATTACTTTTTTTTTAAGAGTGATTTACGCTACACCTTGGGGGGCGGGCGAAAGGACGCGGAGACGGTGGGTGGAGACTAAAAAACCCCACGACCACAATTTTCGTATGGGGCCCCATTAGAAATATTAAAATTTTTAAATTTTTCTTCAAAATTAGGTGTATCGAGGGGTTTTTTCCGAATGCAAGCCTACAGGAGATAGCGTTTTTTTGGTAACTATTCTTCATTTAAAAAGAATAAATTATAAAACCTTTTTAAAAGGTAAGGAAATACTTATGCATCTGCTGTAACGGATATTTGAAATATGCGTCGTTGAAAAATGGTATCTAAACATAACCGATTTTAGGGTGACTTTCACCAAGGAAATATTAAAATAAATCCAAATTTAAAAAAATATTACAGCAGAAGCCTAAAATTTAAGGTTCTTTCATATAGTTTTTGAAAATTATCGATAACTTATACCGTTTTTTTGAAAAAAATTATGCCCCAAACCCCCAAATTGGATCCCCCCCCCGGCGGCGCAAAATGGCCCTCTAATAAAAAATTTGATTTATTTTTGAAAATTTTACCACCTTTTATTTTAAAAAACTTGGGGCGCTTGGTAGGTTCATATGAAGTTTTCTTCTTAAAATGGACCCAAAAATTGCCCAACAACTTTAAGTTGTTAAAATGGCTGACATTTTTTGCCTAAATTTTTACCCTCTTTACCCTTATCCGCCACCCCTTTTGTATCCACCTAGCTGTCAGCCCGCGCGGAAACATAATTAACAATACTAAATGAACATGTTTTACGGAAAAAACTACATATTACTGATGACCACGATTTTTCGGTTCCAGCTCTTAGACCACTATGGGCCCGTATTACTAAAATATAGAGAACCCTTGCTATTAGACGTAGTCATTATTATAGCATTTTTAGGTTTTTGTTAGTCTGTAATAAAGAAAACTATTTAATAAGGTTCCAAAATTCATATTATTATTATTGCATTAACAACAATGATTTATCTGATGTTATATTATTTGATTAAAATAAAGTATGTTTAAAACATTAGAATAAAATGCACTTAGACAAAAAATAATACTAGCTCTTCAATTTTTTTTTTTTTTACGTAGAAAACACATCAGCTTGAAAATTTTATTAAGGGCCAAATTCCAGATTTTTACACAGGTTGCCAAAAAACTGCCTTCGAAATCCAGGATTCGCCTGTCAACAGGTCTTAGGTTTAATTTTATGCCCCACGAGTCGCAAAATTTACGACTTCCACATTTTCACGCTACAAGATGGCATTTGTTACCTTGTAATCTAATAAAACAAATCTTGTAGAAGGAATATTATTTTTCGATAGGGAAAATAAGGATAGATATTTTATATTAATTATGATATTTTATTATGTTAGAATACAAATTCATTATATAGAGAATGTTCGCAGTTAAAGTTTACAAGGGGGCAAATCAATAAAAAATTGAAAGATACAAAAACGTGTCACTTTAATAGGCGTATTTAGGAGAGCTACTCCCTCCAAAAAAAGTTTAATTTTTAAAATCAAGATAATGTTTTTTTTTTCTTTAATAAGCGCTTGTCGACAGTGGATATTATAGTAAATTGCTAAAAAAATGTATTTCTCAATCTTTATATGATATTGAAGATATCTTACCTTATATCCGGAAAAAAGTTACTTCTTACTAAGACGCCTAAAGACTTATTTGCGACACAGCACCGGAGGAAATAAATAATTATGTTTTATTTACTAAATGTATATTTTGTGGTAAAAAAAGAAGTAAAGTTAATCCTTAATTAAATAAGCCAGTAGGCTCGTACAAATATTTGTTTTTATACCTATTTTTACAAGTTTACTTCTACCCTATTTTTCTTTTATTTTTATGTGAATTATAAATATAATTTTACATTATTTTTTTTTCTTTAGTGCTGAAGCTTCTGGACCCTAGCTGTCACACTTGGGCCTGTAGATTTATTTTATCTTAACAATTTTTTCTCAATAATATGGTTTTATATGAGCAGCTTCCCAAACCTAAATTCTGGCGACGTAAATGGTCACTTCTAATCATAGGTTAAGTTTTGCTTGTTAAAAAATACTACTTGCACTGTGAAAGTTATTTTACAGGTTAGGAAAAAATAGAAAAATGTTGTTTGGCATAAGAGGAAACACAGCCTATTTTGCAAGATATAAAAAACTTACCGCTAATAAAGGTTTTTGCTTAAAAAATAAATGGATTCGTAATATAGTTTAATTGAGACAAAGTGACTTTTATCAAATACGGGTCTGTACACAATACTCTATTTTTTTATTAAATAAAATAAATGTTTAATTTTTATCTCAGTTTCTGTGTATAAACTAAATGACTGTTCTTACCCTCTAACCGTTTACGTAATTATACTGCCCAGTGTCACAAAAAGGAAATATTTTAAATACGATTTTTACAACTTTTTATTGAGAAAACCTTTTAAGAATATTGTGTAAAAATTTGGAGAGATTGAAGCAAATCTAACGGTAAGCGGTAAGCCGATAAAACTCGCTTATGTACTGTGACTGATCAACGTAGTTTCTTGTACGTGGGCGCCACTTGAAACTAAATAACGTGCCACTTGTAACGGTGAGGCGTTACTTGTAACTAAAGACGTTGAGCTTTTGCCTTTTGTAGCTCTTAAAACTCTTCTCTGAGTCCGGGTTAATGAAATGATAGTTCGATTTGATTATATTACTTGTTTTTATGGGCGCCAAAAATTTCCCCCAAACTTGATTTTTAAAGATAAAGAAAATTAAAAAAAAATGTGGTTTAAACCTTTAACTATTTCCCCAAAGAAAATACTAAATGCTTAAAAATTTTAATTGTCTGCAAAGGAAGGAAGATAAAAAAAGGGAATTATTAAATTAAAAACAATTAATTAAAAAAATAGTTGTTTATACAATTTTTCACAGTGTTGGTTTTCAAGAGGATTTAATATATTTTGTCCACGGGGCTAGAGGGGGGACGGGGAGGATTTTTGAGCGGGGAAACCGGTTGAGGTTCTTGGGGATTACTTTGTTTTGAAAGGTTTTGGGGAAAAGGTGTTATCCCTCTTGGGGTTTTTTACAGCCCCGGGGGTTTTTTCCGCCATTTGATGTTTACATGCAAAAAGGATAAACCCCCAATTTTTTGGTATATAATTGAAAAAAAAAAAATTTTTAAGAAAACTGGTAATGAAATCCCCAAAAACCCCCTTTGGGTTTAAAAGAAATAAGTTCTACTTGTTACAAATAAGACATTTATATATCGGAAAAAAAATTAGATATACCCCCTTTTTTAAATGAAGGTTGGTATAATAGAATTGGAAAAAAAAAAATTTTTTTTAGAGATAATAAAAATTATTGTTAGTTATAAACAGTTCAAAGATATAATAAAAAAGACATAAAAAGTTCAAAGATATAATAAAAAAAAGATTGTTACGTTATAAAAAGTTCATAGATATAAAAAAATAACTCCCTTGCATTCATTTTCAAGCTTAAATGGCCCACATTTAGAGGCAATATTCCAAAAAATTTTTAAATTTCAGTACTAAAAAAATTTTTTTTTCATATCGATAAAAAAATTACAAAACAAATAGTATAATTAAAAAAAAAGGGAAATGTTACTTTCTAAATCAAAATCGTTAAATTTTTGAAAATTTCCCCCGTTATACCCCACGGGGGTTTTATTTCTTTTCGATAAAACCCCCATCACAGTATTATAATATGTTCAAAAAGATAAGGAAAAAAAAATTTTTAAATTGAAAGCTATTGATAGAGAAATGTCTTATGGTTTTAAAAAATTTTAAACATTAAGTTTTCCTTAAAAAAAAAAAAACCATTAAATCAAGAAATTTCACAAAATTTTAAAAAAGATATAAATAAGATAAAGGGAAAAAAATTACCATAGTGGGCCCAAAAGGGTTTTTCCCCGACATGTTTCCCCCCTACAGCCTTCAGTCCAGTATTCCTTCAGGATTAATAGTATGTTTTTTCTGGTCTTTTCGAGACTTCCTTTTCCCCCTCCTCCAGACAGACGGGGAAAAAATATTTTTTTAATTTTTTTTTAAAGGGACTGTTCAAGTCACTATTCCCCCCCCCATGCCATGCAGTGGTGTATAGCGACCAAAGTTAGTACTACACATTTAAACCAATAAATCTATTTCCGTTATTTTAAAAAAACCCAAAAAATTGTACCCAATTTTCTTAAATCTATTAAGTAATTATTTTTTGGGAATTATATTTTGAATCCCATCACATATTCCATTCACTACCTTTATTTTTTCCAACTTTTCAAAATCCATCCTAATAATTTCCGCCCAAATTTCATATTGTTTTTTTTTCGCACTCTTTATTTTTTAAATTTGGGGAAATTTGTGAAACCAGGGTCAATATTTTCATTTTTTGGGTTTTCATGATTTTTAAAAAAATTTTCTATTAGTCGCAAGGTGGTTTTTAGTATTATTAATAAAATTTTGGGGAATTTTGGGGGAGTGTACAGTTGTGGTGTTCAAACTAGGACTCAACAAACCTCTAACGAAATATAAGTTATTTTGTTACAGTACGTTTTACGTACTAATATAAATTTTTTAGTATTTAAAACAAAGCGTTTTCCCTACAACTCACGTTTTCAAAGTCGGTGCCCCTCATAACTTTAAAACCACTGCAGCGATCCTTTGAACACTATTTCTGTACATAATTTACGAGGTAACGCCGGAGAGCTTTTTTAAATTTGTTAATATTTTTTATTTTACAGTAACAAATTAGCCGATTTTTTTCGCAATAATCACGTTTTTTACTTCAAAGTGTTCCCAAAAAGTAAAAAATTAAAATTTCGAAAAATTATTACAGCGTTACCTGGGTAAAGAGAATATCTAACGAAAAAACTTTGGTTTTTTGACTTTAGATGATCCAGCACCTAGTTATGAGGGGCGCCGCATTTTAACTTTTTGTCCGAATCTCTTTCAAATAATTGCTGCCACTGCTGTATTTTTTAATATTTCTTTATGAAAATTTTACTTAGTATTCTTCGAATTTTATAGTATAATGGAAAAAAGTTTTATTAAAATTCCGTGCAATTAAAAAACCTAGTATGTCAGAAAGGATGATTTTGGGAAATCAATAAAAACTTTTTTTTTTTCAAAAATTGCACAACTTCTTATTATTTAACTTGTGAAGCTGAAACTTAAGACACAAAGTAAGGAAGTCCTAAAGCTACACAAAAAAATACCCAAAGAGTCAATATTTTGTAAAAATTGTAAAAAAAAACGTTTGAAGAACATACTAAAACAGTTGTTTTGTTAAAAAGTATTAAGTATTTACAAATTAAAAAACCCAGTATGTAATTTTTTTCAATTTAAAAACAAGTAAGACGACTTAATGAGTTACAAATTAAAAGTATGGTTTTTTAAATTAATTGAAATAAAACGTAAAATACATAATGAATTTACGGATCTTCATCTACCGATTTTCCAAGGTCACTTGCAACGTCTGACACCGGAAGTTGCTTCCAAAAAAAGTTTCTTGGGCGGCATGGATTTATCAATTCTTTAATTATTTTTTTTCCCTTTTTTTTCCCAAAATTTTTACCCTAGCAGTGGATAAAGGTCCAGCCAATGGTAAGGTATTGTGTTTAAAATTTTAAAATTTTTCCTTGAAGTCCGTTTTCAGCAAATTCAACTTAAAAAAAAAAAGACCTAGATCCCCTTTTTAAATTGGCATTCTTTTATATCAGCTTTAAAAAGGGTATATTATTTTGATTTTTCTTTCTTTGTTTTACAACCGTTTTCAAAAAATTGAAAGTCTGATGCATGAAGTTCAATTACCTTCGAATTCTTACAAGGGTTTTTTTAATTTAAGAATTTTTTCAAAAGTAAGAACCTTTTTTGGGGGTTTTTCCATTTTTTGCCGATCGCCTCGTGTAGTCAGCTTTCATAAACGAATGCCCAGACTCGAAGAACCTAAATGTTATTGTTTCAGGTCCCCAATCTTCATTTACAAATATGACACATGAACTAAACAATGTCCAATTTTTTTCCCCGTGCAGCGCAGTTATCTGCCCAAAATATAATATGTTTTTTATCATCACTAAGTTGTCTTTAAAAAATTATAGAATGTTGAAACTACGTCCGGTCCAGTGCGACCTTTTGTTGCTTCAAGCCACAGCATGAAAAAATGAGTGCCATTTTTTTTTAAATTTGCAAAGGTTTCGTTAAAGCATATCAATCTGCTCCAAAAAAAGAGTTTTTAATGGTCATCTTTGGGGAAAAAAAAAGAATTTTTTGCATGTCTACTGATACAAATCTATGTTATTTTCCCACATATTATTTACATCATGTTCGTATAATTTACGAGCCGCAGTATATCTTTCTTTATGCTTTTTTTATTTTTGACAAATTTCACATGTTTCGGGGCAAAAGGTCGTTAGTGGTTTCGTTAGTTTCATTTTTTTTCTGTTTCTTTGGGGGCTGTATTATTTGTTTCTTTTTTGTGTTCTGTATAAATTTCCCCAATAGGGGATTCATCTTGTGATGGTTTTTTTAAAAACCCAAAATTTTCTTTTTGAAAAACTTTTCTGTATGTTTCGTAAGAAATTTTGCGATTGGTTTTTTTTTTAATCATCCCAAAGCTGATAGATGGTAAGATCTGAAGGGTATCTTTTTTGAGGCGCGTGAGATAATTTGTAGTGAGATACTGCTTGGGGTAGGAATTAATATGAGTTTTAATTACAGAGTAATTTTCTTCCGATATTTCTTTCATTACTTTTCCCCGTTTTAGTCCTCGTTTA